>PVKA01006323.1:0-32959 GCA_004027165.1 Ctenomys sociabilis
TACAGTGTATCCAAATCCTTTGGGAAAATTCCCAGTAGGGGGATAGCTGGCTTGAATGGGATTTCTAGTCCTATTCTTTTAAGGAGTCTCCATACTGACCTCCACAATGGTTGTACCAGTCTACATTCCCACCAGCAGTGGAGAAGTGTTCCCTTTTCCCCACAACCTCTCCAACATTTGTTGTTGGTTGATTTCCTTAAGACCTGTACTTTTCTTTGTCAGTAAGCTTTTTATTTTATTTTTTATTTTTTATTATTATTATTTTTTTTTGTCTTTTTGAAACAGGGTCTCACTATGCAGTTCAGGCTGGCCTTAAGCTCACTTTGTAGCTCAGGCTGGTCTCAAACTCACAACAATCCTCCTGCCTCAGCCTCCCGAGTGCTGGGATTACAGGCATGCTCCACCACGCCTGGCCCCTAAGCTTTTTATTAGATTTCATATTTTGTTGGCTGTTATTGGCTTATTGAGAGTTGTTATATCTTCTTGTTCAGTTTTTGTAATTTCGAGATATCTGTCCATTTTTTCTGTGTCTTCTATTCTGTGAGTGTAAAGATTCTTGAAGTAACTATTGATAATCTTCTGAATTTCTGCTGGGTCTGTGGTGATTTCATCCTTTTCATTCCTTATTGCGTGTACTTGAATTTTTTTCTTGCCTCTTTTTGATGACGTTGGCTAGAGGCTTATCAACTTTATTTAGTCTTTCGAAGAACCAACTTTTTGATTTCTGGATTCTTTGAACTGTTTTCTTCATCTCAATTGAATTAATTTCTGCTCTACTCTTTATGATTTCTTCCTGTCTTTGTCCTCTGGGTTTCATTTGCTTTTCTTTTTCTTGGTGTCAGAGGTGCAACATTAGGGTGTTTATTTGATCCCATTTTGTTTTCCTAATGTGTGAGTTCATAACTGTGATTTTCCCTCTAAGAACTGCTTTCATCACATCCCATAAATTCTGATAAGTTGTGCTTGAATTTTCATTGAATTGTAGATATTGTTGAATTTCTTCTGTGACCTATTGATTGCTGCATAGGGTGTTGTTTAATTTCCATGAATTTAGCTTTTTTTTCTGGTTTCTTTTGTCATTTAATTCCCATTTCATTGCACTGTGGTCAGATGATATGCATGGGATAATTTCTGTTTTCTTGCATATACTTAAGCATGGACTAGTATGTGGTCTATTTTGGAAAATGACCCATGTGCAGCTGAAAAAAAATGTGTATTCAGTTCTGGTTGGGTGGAACACTCTGTACATGTCCACTAGGTCCATTTGTTCCAAGCTCTAGTTCAGTTCTGCTACTTTTTTTTTTTTTCCTTGCTACTTTTTTGTTTGGTTGATTTATCTTTAAGATAAGGGGGTGTTAAGGTCTCCTGTTAATATAGTGGTCTTAGATATTAGGTTTTTCATGTCCATTATGATTTGTCTTATATAGTTGGGTGGTCCTGTGTTTGGTGCATAGATATTTATGAGTGTTAGCACTTCCTCTTGAATTTTTCCCCTGACCAATATATACTGGCCTTCTTTGTGTCATTTGATCATTCTTGGTTTGAAGTTGAGACTATGTGAGAATAGAATTGCTACTCCTGCTTTTTTCTGAGGTGCTGGGGCATGTAGTATTATTTTCCATCCTTTGACTTTGAGCCTATGAATGTCCTTTTGAGGTAAGTGTATTTCTTGTATACAGCATATTGTTGGATTTTGTTTCCTAATCCTCTGCACTAGTCTATTTCTCTTAATTGGCGAATTGAGTCCATTTACATTGATGGTTATAATTGAAATGTATTGATTTGTGTTTGTCATAATATTTACCTGGTGTTGTTTACTCCTTTGTATCCTGTGTTTAATTGTCTGACCTGTTTAGTGGGTTCCTTCCATTCTCATTCATGGTGTTCTGGTCATTGTGGTCTCTCTCTAGAACATCTCCTCAGCAGCTTGTGAAGGGATGGCTTTGTCATCATGAAATTCTTTAGTTGTTTTTTTTGTCTTGGAAGTATTTCACTTCTCCATCAAACTTGAAAGAGAGTTTTGCAGGGTAAAATGATCTGGGCTGGAATTTGTTTTCATACAGGACTTAAGGAACTCTTCTCCATGCTCTCCTTGCCTTCATGGTTTGTGTAGAGAAGTCAGCTGTAATTCTGATGGGTTTTCCTTCGAATGTGATCTGCTTCATCTCTCTAGCAGCTTTCAATATATTATTTTTGTGTTGGATTTCTCAGATCTTGACTATTATATGTCTCAATGTGTTTTTACTTGGGTTCAAGTTATTTGGTGTTCTGTACGCTTCAGTGACCAGAATGTTGGATTGTTTCCTCATATTTGGGAGGTTTTCTGCTATTATTTCTCCCCAAATTCTTTTTATGTCATTTGTATTTTTTTTTGTCTTTTTGAGACAGGGTCTCACTATGCAGTTCAGGCTGGCCTTAAGCTCACTTTGTAGCTGAGGCTGGTCTCGAACTCACAACAATCCTACTGCGTCATACTTCTGAGTGCTGGTATTATAGGCATGCGCCACCACACCTGGCCGTTGTATTTTGTATTGAATCCTTCATTCTCATTGATACCCATTAATCTCACATTGTTCATCCTGGCATCATCTTGCAGGTGATGGATTATTTTTTCCTGCTTTCTTATTGTTTTTAAGAGATCCTTTCTCACCTTTTCACTAGCTACACCAGCATCTTTGAGATCTGAAACTCTGTCTTCGCTTTCACTGAAACAGTTCTGTAGACTCATGATTGATATTTTTAGTTCTTCTATATCTCTTTGACTGTGTTTCATGTGTTCTATTTCTTTTCTGTATTGATCTTTGAAGGAATCCATTATATTTCTGATCTCCTTAATTTTTTTTATCCATGTCTTCTTTAGAGGTAGTTATTAATTCTTTTTTCTGCAGAGTTTCTTCCAAGTTGGGTTTCCTCTGTATATTTCCGGACTTGTTTCTGTATTTCAGATGCTATGATTTCAAAGAATTATTTTTTTTCAAAGAATTCTTTTTTGATTTCAGGAATTATTTCTGCTTTGAGTTCCTCAAGACCTTTCTGCTGTTGTAGTTTTGTTTCAGATGTTGTTAATTCATACGTTTCAGCTGGAATAGTGCTCTCTGCACCTTTTCTGGGTGAGCATTGGTTTTTCCCCTATTGTTTCTGCATTTGATTCTTTATTTCAGATGCTATGTATTCAGATATTTTTTTTTTTATTTCAGGAATTAATTCTTGTCTCAGTTCCTGTATACCTTTATGCTGTTGTTCCTTTGCTTCCGTATGTTAATTTATTCATTTCAGCTGAGCTAGTGTCCTCTGCACTCCTGGTGGACTGGAGGCCTGAGACTGCATTTTTCTCCTTGTCTTTGTCATTTTTTATAGCACTGACCTCTGACATTTGGGGTAGAGCTTTGGTGCAGCTGTAACCTTAGCATGTAATGAAATTTGGGTGCCAGTCTATTGAGTTTGAGATTATCCAGCTATGCCTGGCCTGGATCTCGCTGTTATGTTCAGTTCCTTTTTGCTGCAGCTCCTGTGGTTCCCCTTTGTTGGTTTCCTGGTGAGGCAAGCACGAACCAGGATGCAGAGTGAGTAGTGAAAATTTCTAGTATCTTTGGGGCAGGGATCTGGAGTAGGCCCTAGTGTCTCAGACAGGTCACTCTCTAGGTGGGTGGGCCTGGGATTTGGTGGGTCTGCTGGGTTTCCAAAAGGATAATGGATGTTCTTATTCACCAGGTAGTCTGTGCTGGGTCAGCCAAGCTGTGCTGGGTCAGGTGCTGAGGGGTGGGACCTGGGAATGCTGAGAACTGTCTCTCTGGTGCGTTGGGCCTGGAGATGTCACTCACCAGCCAAGCTGCGCTGGTTTGTGACTGCCAGGTGGGACCTGAGACTGCTGGGAATTGTCTCTCTGGCATGGTGGGCCTGGAACTCTCACAGGATGAGCCGCGCTGGGTCTTGCAAATTTTATTTATTCATTTATTTATTTATATATTTATTTGTGTTTTAATGTGAAGAGTGAAAAATAGAAGCAAAAAAAATAGAAAAAAATGACATAAACATGGTAACATACAATAATACATGTGTTACAGATTTTCAAAACAGGGATGGTTAATATATATATATATATATATATATATATTTTTTTTTTTTTTTTTTTTTTTTTAAATAAAACAATCCCACACAGATCAGCAGTCCACAATAGAAGCGGGTTATCCACAGAAGCTGTTGACTTGAGCCATTCACAGCTCAGTATATTAATGCGACTTTATATACCTCCATTTTTATAATTTTCTGCTGGATAGTTAAGACCGAGTTAAAGCAAGACCTATATAACAAAAAATGTAACTTTTGTATCAGATAAGGTCAGTCAGGTACCCTCAGGGTTTATCCTGTAACCCTGTACCACACTTTGTAGATCCCTTGTCAGTGTCAGCCTTGTGGATGAGTCATGGCCATTGCTTGACCAATTTGCTCTCTGTGGAAGCCTGAGGGAAAGTTTTCTCTCCATGAAACTCTCCTTAGGCACACTATACATCATCAGTCACATTCCTCTGTGGCCCCATAATCTCCTTGATCAGAAAATTTTGGGCACAACTGAGTTCCATGATGTTATAGTACAAATTCTCCTATGTCCTGAGTCTTCACTGACTTTGAAAGGCTATAGACAAAATACTGGCTGACCTGGCATCCTAAAAGAGGAAAGGTTTATTTTGGCTCACAGCTTGTAGGCGTTTTAGTTAATAAGCAGCTGCCTCCACAGCAAGGAGGTATGACAAAGGGGCATCACAGCACAGAAAGTATCCATGGCAGGCAGAAGGCAGCAGAATCAGCAAGCACTGAGCAACAATTGATGCAGCACACAGAAGCAAGCACTGGCTGTCACCCACTCTCTGGCCCTTATGTTCTGTCTAGGCTGTGCGACCTTAGGATGGGTAACACTTATGCGAGGGTGGAATTTTCCTCTGTAAACACCCAGCACTTTGCCAAACTAATCAGTGGACTAATTTAGTAATCCCAGCAGCACACACTTAAACCCAGTGTTACACACTCTAGATCCAGCCACTTTTGAAAAGTCCCACATATGTCCACATGAGTCTTTGGGGAGACATCTAGACACAAGCCATAATATCTATATATAAAGAACTCTCAAAACTCAACAGAAAAAAAAAGAAAAGCCAATCAGAAAGATAGTAGCAGACAAGTCACTGCACATGATATGCATATGCATGCAATTAAACATGAAACAATGCTCAGTTTCATTAGTCTCTGGAGAAATGAAGACTAAGCCATGGTAAAATATCTTCACACAAGTATTAAAATAAACAAATAGGCACCACACCCAAGGTGGTGAGGATGCAGAGCACATACAGTTCTCATACATTGCTAGAAGTGATGTAAAATAGTACATCTAACCTGGAAAACTGTGATAGTAGTTGTTAGGGTTTGTGTCTAGATGTCCTCTCAAAGCCTCATGTAATCATGGTGGACAAATCTTTTCAGAGGTAGCTGAATCTAGAATTTGTGACTGATTTTTAATGCAATGCTGAGATTAAGGCTGGGTGATAGTGGATTATTCCACTGACTGGATTAGCACTCCCCTAATCTCAGAAATCTGCATAAAACAAAAGGGACAAAAAGAGGATTGATTTTCCTTTTTTTTTGCCCTCACTTGTTGCTTTTGCTGTCTTGCATCTCTATGAATGGTTGCCCTTCTGCCATGTGCCATCCTTCTTTGGAGCCACCTGATTAAGGACTGAAACCTCTGCAAACTGAGAGCTAAATGAACCTTTCTCTCTTTAACTTTGGGTATCAGTTATTTTGTTTTGGCAATGAAAGAAAATTAAGACAGCTTGTAAGATCAAGCATGCAATTAGCACAGGACCTAGCAATGGCATCTTACATGTTTAACCTGAAAAGGTTATAATTTGTATTTACATAAAAAAATTTACACAAATATTCTTAGAAACTTTATTTCTAACAATTCCAAGACTGGAAACAAGCTGAGATCCCTCAACCAATTGAATGATGAAACAAAATATGGGCTCTGTAGGGAAGGAGTGAAGCTTGACACCACCCAACAGTGTGGATGGAACTATAGGGAATTGTGTCAAGCAAAATAAACCAAACCAAGCAATCTCAGAACATAGTGTAAGTCTTATTCCTTTTATTAAACATCCTGAAAATGACAAAATTATAAAAATGGAGAACAGATTAGTAGTGACTTATGGGTTAAGAAGGCTGAAGAAGAAGAGTGGATGGGAGGGGAGGGGAATGTGACAATGGAAAGGTGACAGGAGGGGTTCTCATGATGAGAGCAATGCCCTGGGCCTTCACCTTGATAGTGTATTGAGTGTGTGAATCCACGTGAGACAAAATCACACTCACATGATGAAACCTTATGAGGTTTCACATGCACATACCTGCATACATATATTACAAACACACACATGCACACACACACCCTTCAGCACTAGTGAAACTGAAAACATCTATACCAGATGATGGACTGTGACAGTGTCTCTACCCTGGTTGTAATATTGCACTACAGTTTTTCAAGACTATCATTGAGGCAATTTGATAAAAGGGTATGGGATCATCTGCACTGTGTCTCCAACTGCATGTGAATGTATAATTAATTCAAAGTAAAAAATATTTAGTAGAAAATAGAAGTGAGCTCTCTAACTCTATTTTGACCATTCTACAGAAAGGGCTCGTTCCACAGAAAGTTACAAATCCACTGAATGATGAAACAAAATATGGGGCTCTGTAGGGAAGAAGTGAACCTTGATATACACAACAGTGTGGATGGAATGGTAGGGAATTGTATCAGGCAAAAGAAACCAAGGCTCTTAGCCTCAGGGTTGGATGTTGTGACTTAGTAACTCATTTAAATAGTGCCAATCTGTGGACTATGACCATGGAGAAAATGATAGAGAGCATAGGATGAGCTCAAGCTCTCTCTGCTCTATTTCAGCTTGACACATATTTATTTTGTTTTTAATGCACTTTATTTAAAATTAGTACTTGTTTGTAGCATATAATGATTACATGTATATGTTTATTTTTTAAGGAAGGAAAGGTTTATTTATCTAGCTCACAGCTTGTGGAGGTCCCAGTCTACACTCATCTGGCTCCAAGGCAGACAGCAGCAGTTCATAGCAGCAGTTCATTTATTGTAGGGAGTTTATATAAGTGTAGAACATATTTTGATTCATTTTGTTCTCTTCACTTCCCTGTGCCTTCCAACTCTTTATCCTTTCTCATTTGAAAAGGCTCTGTTTATTGACACTTACTGTAAAACAGGGAATCCCAGGGGACAGAGGTGCCTCAGTTTGGGGATTTCTCAATGGGGACCCACTTCCTCTGGAGGAGGTAAGTTGCACACACATGAAGTGTACTGCAGTCAGTGAGACAGATAGTTGGGGGAAGTACTGTATCAACAATAGAGATTTTGTTTCTCCCAGAGGCAGTGTTAATCCTGCCTGCAGGAAGGGTCTTCAGAAATATCACTCTGAGAGAAAGAGTTAAAGCCTTGTGCCCATGTAACCTCATGGGGAGAGGTGACGGCTGAAACAATATGTCTGCTGACACAGCTGAGAGAAACAGGACTGCTCCAGGAGACAATGCCAATCTCCATGTCCAGGAAGGACAGGAAGCCCTTCTACTAGAGCTGTTGTCATCTATTCCTATTGCTATAACACAATTTTTTTTTCTCACACTTTAGGAAGCTGAGAAGACCAAGATGAAGGGACCAGCAAATCTGGAGTTTGGTGAGGGTCTGTTGTGTAGAGCAGGCTGTACTTGCTGTGAGTTGCTCTGGGCTGTACAGAGCAGTCACTTCTGGGCTGTGCTTTACCTGGAGTGACTCCGTTTATAGGGCACCATTTGCTCCACTTTATGTTCACATGCTGTGGCAGGATGACACAGTGACTTGTCTGTGCAGCCAGATTACACCAGATATTGGGCACTCCACACCTGCACCACACCATCCGGAGGCACCCACTGATGCCAGCTTCAGTCACACTACTGAGTGACCTCCTGTGAACTATCAGGGTGGATTTGGGTGCACGGACATATGCACCCCCAATGTATCAAAGCCACATCAGGGAAACCAGACCTGTGAGCTATGGGGCAACACAGACCAATGGATTATGCAATCCCTTCCTTGGGTCATAGAGATGGAGGGACCTCCAACACTGGGGCCAGGTGTGACACTCACTGACCTGCCAGCTCATTAGATCACCTGGAGAATGTGCCATGAGAATGACAGGTTGAACCCCAGCTCTCTGACCCCAGTTTCACTTCCTGTTTGATGCTGCTCATTGGAATTGCCTGATGTCTGAACACAGGCTTTGAGTGAGTTCTGTGTGCTTGGCAAGCCCTATACCCAGGACAGGCTCTGCTGGTCTGTAGTTGTGCTTATGGTGACTTTTCACAAGAGTGTGCTCCCGCCTTTGATTTCAGTCCTGCCTCTAGGAATGCCACAGTCATTATTAATTGAGCTACTCTGTAACTTGTACATTATGGTGTTCAGTGTAACTTGAGCGTCACAGATCTTGGTGATTCTTAATGGAGCAAAAGAAATTATTGCCTTGCTCATGGCTGTCAAATGAGAAGTTCAGCGAGATAAAGCTGACACGTTGATGCTGCTTGTCAGTTTATCATCCATAAATTCTGACATTGTGGAGAGACACAGTGTATCTGGTCTATCTATGCTAACAGCCCATCCATGGCACTGGTTCTCATTGATGATGTCTTTCATGGTCTCCACAGGGTGGGAAAAGTTGCTGCTATAAAAAAGAAAGCTCCCTCCCACTTCTTTTATGAATGCACTTTCTATTGGTACAGACTTCCTTAGGGCCACACCTCTAAATACTCACAAAGGAGGCTGAATTTCAGTATACATATTTGGTGAAGACAGTGAGGAGACATTTGGATCCCAGCAATATCCAAGGGGACTTTACAGGCAAGACATATCCTTGAGTCACTGTCAGACACATAGGGTGATATGGACGCAAAGTGTAGAGAGAGTCAGAGCCCCAGCTCCTGTGAGATCACATTCCTGTGACTGATGACTCTCAAAAGGTGGTTTATCCCTGAGCAGGCCAACAGTGAGTCAACCATGCAGTCAGCGGGCTCTACTCACCTGCTGGCCTGGTACTTTTATCATGGCATGAATGGCACAAACTGCATTCTGGTGGTTGAGAGAAGTGTTGTAAGCTTCTGGCCTTGGGATAGAAATTTAAAAATCAACTAGTAGTCTGATATCATGTTTTATCATCACAAAATATGATTATCTAGCCCACTGTATAACTCAACAGTTAGATTCAAGTCAGCCTTGACTGGCTACTCCCAGCTGTAAACTATAGCTATCCTGACCTTACTCAGTCTGACTACACCTAGTTATATACCCTGTACTTTCTGGCTACAAACATGTCCTGCTTTATTAACTTGTTCAAGGATTTTCTGTACAGCAAGTAGAGATGACCAACACTACCCAATAGCAATTCACCACACCCTCAAGCTCCTGTACTTCTTCCTTACAAAACCTATATAAGCCAATTGCAAAGCTAGCTTGGAGATGATGCTTTTGGGAGTGATCCCCCATCAGCCAGCCAGCTGGCACAATAAAGTTGATTGCCTTCTAACTCCTTGCTGCAGTTTTCCATTTGGTTCACTAACATTTCTGAAACAGCCAGAGGCATCATCATCCAGACACTGGAGCTGTTATTGCACTGTCTGCAGACCAGTTCCTGAGAAATCTCAGCCCTGGAACAGCCAGTTTACCCAGAGGGGCCAGTGTCAAAAGCCCTAGCAGGTGTCAGATCCTGAGCCTGCATCAGGGAAGGTGTGGGTATGAAGTGGTGAGAAAGAAGATCATCATGATGCCTTTTCCTA
The DNA here is from genome assembly GCA_004027165.1 of Ctenomys sociabilis. Taxonomy (NCBI): domain Eukaryota; kingdom Metazoa; phylum Chordata; class Mammalia; order Rodentia; family Ctenomyidae; genus Ctenomys; species Ctenomys sociabilis. The sequence goes on from PVKA01006323.1 coordinate 9,874, forward strand.
AGGCCTGGAGGTAGAAAGAGCCTAGCAATTAGGGAAGTCAGACGGAGCCTAAAGGCAACAGGACAGTCCTCGGTGCTCCTGTGTGGATCAGTCTGCATTTATATGTAAGATCCTAGGAACAAAAGGCATTGCATTGCAACAGGGTTGAATAATGTTGGAAGAAGTGAAAGAAACTTCTTTCTGCACACACCAAATGGAGTGCAGCTAATATGATGCAATCGGGCAGCAGCATCTGTATTCTTGCTGTAAAGCATGAGGCTGGGCACAGGGCAAGTCACAGTGCCTAAACACTAAAGGCAAGCATCTAGCTGCTCTCTTTAAGTTTGGCAGTTTTTGCACTTTGCTTTCTGTACACCATTATTTAAAGTTAATAAGGAGAGCTGGAAGTGGAAAGTAGGACATTTATGTTTGAGAGTCTGTGACAGGGTCTTCTACCATGCTCAGCTCTCTCTAGGCCAATTTTAAGAATTCACTCTCTTCGAGGTACATTCAGGCAGAGAGATGGGCTGGTCAAAGCAGCAGACAAGTGAGAAGCCAAATACTGGGTCAATCAATTTGTATTTGTTGGTAATTTGCCTTATACCAAGCTCAGAGTCTTGGCTGCCAGGAATCCACAGCGAGGTAAGTGCTTGCCTTCCTGCTCTTTAAATAAAATGGTTTTCAGCCTCCACTGGGATTTTTATTGGCATTGGATTTTACACAATTTATTTTTATGGAGCTTTTAAATGGGAAGTGTCTCAACATTAGTAGAAAGAAACACATAGAGAGGCCACACAGCCTCTTCCAAAAGCATGGTCCCCATCCACTCACACTTAGTACTAGGTGTGAAGAATTCCATCTTAAAATAAACCAGGCAGCCAAGCAGAGACCTAGACCAGAGCTGTGGTAGCAAGGTAATGTTACTGAAGTAATTATTTTTCTTTGTTATCTGCTCTTCCAGGGTTAGGCCCTTATAACTAGGGCTTCCAAGAGAAACAGTTTAATTCAAGACACATAATTTATAAGATTATTCTGTAATAATTACCCAAAGAGTGAAATACAAAAGAGTGCAGGAAATCTGTCCACACAATAAAGGCTCAAAGAATTCAGCTGAGGACCTGGATCTAGTGGCAATGTCCTGCATGAGTCCAGCCAAAGTCCCATGACAATTGTCTTAGTTACTCTTCTCTCTTTGCTAAGACAAATAACTGACACCCAAAATGAAGGAAGGAAAGGTTTATTTAGCTCACAGTTACTGGAGCTTTCAGTCCATATGCAGCTGGCTCCAAGGCAGAGTGGCACAAGGCAGAGAACAACCTTTCATGGCAGTAGCAAAGAGCAAGAGCACAAGGGAGGAGTAGCTAAATTCTCTTTCCTCCCTACATTGTAATGCAAATAAACTGCCCCAAGACTGCTTGAGTCTTTGGGAGGACACTTAAGACACAAACCATCGCAACAATGTTTCATGCAAATCTGTTTCATGGATCTGCACTGGGAAAACCCAAATCCAGTGGTTGAAGCCAGAAAGTCTGTGACAGTAGGATGAAGGATTTGTGTCAGTGGGCTGGAGGATCTATGCTGGAGCCAGGAAGTGATGCTCAAAGTAAGGACCAGAGACCCCCCAAAACACCATGACCACTCTCAGCAACAGAAAGGCTCTGAGCTCTTTCGATGATGAGAACAACCAAGTTCATATCAGGAAAGCCAGCACGACAAACTTCTCCAGGAGAACCAGCACCTTGAGGAAAACCAACTGTTGCCAATGGCTCCTCTTCCTCTTCTGCAGTTCTCCTTTTGATTTTTTTGGTCAATGATCCTCAAGCGGGCCCTCCGCTCCCAGCACTGTGCTGGCTCCGTTCAGCTGGGTGTTACAAGTTGTCCACCAGTTGTCAGTGCACCACAGGCATGGATGAAAAAATGTTGAACTTGAGCATGGGCCATGAGTATTATGAAGAAATGATTTAGGGTCCTGAGGTCCTGGGTCAAGCTGGGTTCCTTTGTAATTGCACTTGAGCCCCATGGCTTGGGATGAAGGGCCACAATGGCAACCAGTTCTTTACACATTAGGGGTGGACAGACCCCGGCTCAGCAGAAAGCAGACATGTGACTGGCTTGAGGGCTCATCCCAGGGGACTGTGCATGTTCTACTCAGGGGCAGGAACTTTCAACTCTTTGAGAGTCCAAAGTCAGCACTGTTTTCCAGTACTGGTCATTGCTGCTCTCCCGGCCAGCAACCAAGAGACTCCTCAGCCAGGATGGAGAAGGAATATACTCTAGACGAGGAGAGGCAGAAATGATATCTGGGCCAGGGCACAAGAGAGTGGGACTAGGCAGGCACTGAAGGGGCAAGCTCGGTGAGGCTGGGTCCTGGGGCCATGAAGAGAAGGGACATTAGCAACCAGGTCTCTTGCCTCTGCTATTGGGATCTCTGGTGCATGAATGTATGTGACCTGAGGTACACGAAGTTTCTAGCCCTAATCCTAACAAGACAGAGAGGGAGGCTGCAGTGTGTACTTTGCTCAAGAAGACACAGACAGTGAGGACAGGGCCAGTGGGTAGAGCAACATGTGGAAAATTACCACTGTAGAGAAGTGTGTGACACCTCCTGGGAAAGGAAACAGGGTTGTAGCCAAGCATGACATAGGATGCTTCTGTTCTTGGTTTCTTGAAGCATTCACAACTCCATGTCACCTTTTTAAAACAGGGAAACTGAGAGAATTTGGGAAATAACTTGCTTGAGGTTACCAGGTACTCAGTAACAAAGCAGGGACATGTAGCTGATGAAGGCTGTAAGACTCCTTTGTGCTATTGGTAACCAAAGAGAGACAGGCTTTATAAAACCTCTGAAGAACAGTGGTGATCTGTGAATGATCCTAAAGTGAACAGTTCTTACAGAGCTTCCTGGATTGCTGGATGCTAGGATTACTATAGGGTCTAGTAAGAAGTCTGGCAGAGATGAAAGGGGTCCCCAGGTCCTGACCTACCCAGCACTTACATTTAGTGTTCATGCAGGGATTTCCTGAGTGGAAATTTTTCCCTGATGTGTCCTTTGTGCAGCCATCTATGTGGGAACCTCACAATCTGTAATAGTTCAATCTGTTTATGCTGTTCCTGTTTATGAAATGGTGACCACATGCAGAACTCTGAGGTAGGCACTAAAAGGAAATAAAGAGCCATTCATTGCACACAGGCTCACCTTGAGGGAAACCCCTCTCCCCTCACCACTCAGGGGAATGGCTCTCTTGCAAGGCATCTTGGCTTCCGAGATGAGGCCGCCATATCCTCTCTGCCTGCACAGTGTCAGCCTTGGGGCTTGCCTCCAGCATGGCAGAAGTACAAAGACCAGCTGGGGAGGCTGGGGCTGACTGGACCCTCCACTACCGCTGTGGTCAGGGCCAACTGCTTGTCCAGATAAAATTCCCTGGCTTCACATTCCCAAGCAATGTCTACATCTTGACCACCCCAGCTGAGACTGTCTCCACTGACATAGTAGCCACAGTCTTCACATTTTTGTTGGTGAAATCTGTGGGCAATGGTTTGTCTGACTCCCCTTTTCCCCCAGCCCCTCAAGGACACAACAGGCAGCTTAGGCCCCTAACCCTAGAGAACCAGTCTTCAGTGGCTTAGGAGGTGGGGATGCCTCCCACAGAGAACAGCTGTTATTGTGAGCCTGGCTCAGGCAAGGTAGCACGGGCATTGCAATGCCTTAGAGAGCCAGAAGGGGGCGATACTGCTTAGTTTCAAATGCTCAGTGAGCATGCTCGTAGGCACCGCTGGGATTGGACAGCAGCGAGGCTGGGGTGTGAACCCAACTGATGAGGCGGTTGGAGCTGCTGGTGCTGAGGACCAGGTGAGGACAGGTGAGGGTGTGCGAAGGCGTGTGAGAGGGGGCGAGGGCGGGCCAGGGCAGGCACGACGGCGGGGCAGGTGGGCAGAGGACGCTCCAGGAGGCCTGGTGCGGGAGGTGGTGGGGGCCCCGGCCTCGCCGGCCAGCAGTGACACTGGGGTACGGCTCTGTGGTGGGATGGTGCCGGGCCTGGCGGGGCCACGAGAGGAGCCACTCCCGGGCACTGGGTTGGGCCGCTACTCCACCCGGACCCAGAGCGAGAGCGGGCCAACCCAGTGCACCGGCTCCCAGGGCGCCAGGCCCAGCTGGGGTCTGAGGCATCCTGGGGGCGGGGCAGCAGAGTCACCCTCTGGTGGGGAGGGTCGGTCCCATGGAGAGGGGCAGGCCCAGGAGCACGCCTGGCCCGGCCTGGCCTGGCCCGAACTTCCTCTGTGAAGCTGTGGTATCTCCTGGTGTTTTCAGAGTTAGAATCGAGAAACCTAGAAGCCCCCCAGCCCTCACACACTACATCTGACCAAACATATGGAAGCAAATATTTCAATAAAGGAAACTCATTAGAGGGAAAGACGCATTGTCGACAGCCCCCCGTTACCCACTCTTTGAACATGTCCCATCATTTTTGCCATTTTCCAAAGCAGTTCTGGAAGTCCTCTTTCCTGTGTGTACTTGGTTGTGGTGCCAAATGTCCTGAATTGATTCAGAGTTTTCTTTTTGTGGCCACTTTGACTTCAGGGATTAGCCACAAGTCTCACAGGGTTAGAGCAGGTAAATAATGTGGATGAGGGCACACAGTAATGTTTTTATGAGCCTGTCTTTCCTTTGGATGGTATCTGGTAGCAGCATTCCCTGTGATTTTGATCACATTATGTAAAGACACTGACAAAAGAGAACTTCCAAAATTGCTACAGAAAAGTGGCAAGAATGATGGAATAGCTGTGTGAGGTAGGGGGTGTATTTTGAGAGGGATAATGGATGTACATCTTACTATAATAAATTTTAAAAATTTATGCACTTGTATTTTTTAATAATTTTATTGAGAAATAACAATGGGACAATTTCAAAACCAATTAGTAAGACACTTTAATAATTAATACATTGCATATTATTGTCTCCTTAGTGATTATTCATAGTACAAGATGTAGATATGAAATCCTGTCCACAAACACTATTAGTAAAAGTTTTTCTATTCACTGAATTAAAAGAAAGTAGCTGTATATCTGTCCTAATTATTTTGAATATATAGGTACAAAATAGTCATTTATCTGTATCCCTTTTTTTGTTTAGTTTTGTCAGAGAAAGGTATTCCACTGTCATTTAAATATTGTAGGTGTGTGAATTCAGCCAAATATTCCAATGTAGTCCATAATAGTAGTGGGTTATCCACAGGACTGGCAATATCAGAAGGTGTTGAGTTGAGCCTTTTACAGCTCAGCCTATTAATATGGCTTTACTTTTATACTTTGTTTTTATACTTTTTTTCTGCTGGATGGATAAGACCAAGATAAAGCAAGACCTATATAACAAGAAATATAACTTTTGTATCTGATAAGATCAGTCAAGTCCTCTCAGGATTTATCCTGAAACCATGTACTGCAGTTTGTAGATCCTTTGTCAGTGTCAGCCATGCGGATGAGTCATGGCCATTGCTTGACCAATTTGCTCTCTGTGAAAGGCTAAGAGAATGTTTTCTCTCCATGTAACTCTCCTCAGGCACACTAAGGAGATGTACTTAGGTACATCATCGATCACTTTCCTCTGTGACTCCATAATCTCCTTGATCAGAAAATTTTGGACACAACTGAGTTACATGGAGTTATATAGTACAGGTTCTCTTATGTCCTGAGTCCTCACTGACCTTGAAAGGCTAGCCAAAATGTTGGCTGTCCTTGCAGCCCTTCTTTTTCTCTAATTTTTGGTATGTAAAGCTAAGTTGTTGACCTTCCAGAGGAGAAGCTTATTATTACTACCCTACAACATAGGCAGTTGAGTTTAACCTCACTATCTGTCTTGAGTATCAGACATCTTAAACATAACATGGACCAGGTATTTTTGCATTCGTATTTTTTGACTGCAATTTATATATACGAAATCATTGGAAATAATGTTAAAGCTTATTAACATTCAGCTACTTTTCTTTTCTCCCAATATCTCTTCAATTTTCTGTTCCTCTCTTCATGTATTAGTCACCCAATAGATTTATTTTTGTGGTGGTAAAATACACTTACCATAACTTGAGATATTAAATCAGCCATTAGAAATTTGCATTGGAAGTCATGGGCCATGTCAGGGCCAGAGTTAGCCTTTGGAATCATCACCAAAAGATGATATTTAAACTGAGGGGTAGATGAAAACACCTAAATTGAGAGTGTCCACAAAGAAAAGGAGGGGAAGCCAAAATGAAAGAGGGAAATTCACTCACCTATGGTGTGTGCTACTGCTTAAGGTGTTTTGACAGGAGAACTTCAATAAGTAGTGGAATAAGGAGCCTTTTCAAGTTGATTTTTAAGATAGTGTAGAATATGTTTTGATGCCACTATGGTTGAATTCAGAGGAAGGGAGATACAATGCAAATGAAAGAGGAGAACCTTAAAAGAGGGAGTCCTTGAACACAGAGCAGGGAGGAAATGTAGAACAGATAGCAAGTTGGTTTTGAAAGCAGTAGAGCACATTATGCTGTAATTAGAGAGGAAGCCCAGACAACACGTCCCTACCAGGTAGCTAGAGGGGCCTTTGCCTGTAAAGAGGTAGAGACTTCAGGTAGAGGGAGGAGTAGAAGTATGCTAGAGGGGATCCCTGTGACATCATCCTGGAGAGGGGAACAGTGCCACTTACTAGTTTTGTGACTTTGGTCCAAGCATATAACTTCTATTTGGCTTTGTTTCTTTATTCATAATGATATAGTGGAATGAAACTCCCAACCTGAAAGATACCTGGGATGCATTTGTGTTCTCTAAAATTGGAGCATGAATTTTAGGAACAATGAAGCTTAAGAGCATAATATATTCATTGAGGAAAAGAAAGCTTCTGTCTGAGAAAGGGAGAGAAGGGGCCCCACGTGGGTTGCCAAGGAGCTTGTCTTTTCCAGAGATTTTTAGATAGAAAATCATGAGGTGAGGTAGGTACAAGGTGGTAAACATAGGAACGCACTAGGTGGGCATGAGGAGGGACAAAACTATGGTCAACTAGTAAGATTACAAACATAATTGCTCAGGTAAAATTGATTGAATCCAGATCAAAAGGGGAAGAGTCAGCAAGCAGGCATGAATACAGAATAGGGGCTTTTCCTTTGGGGGTTGGGTAAGTGACTCTTTCTGGATTTCTCAAAGTGATAGAGACCTACTTAAAATATCAATCTCTGATGTTTATCCTTAGGGAAATATGCGTTTGATCTTTTGTACTGAGGTCTGCCAACAGCAGGAGTGTCTGTTTCTCCCACTGCTGCATAGTATCTTGTCTTCCATACTGGCTCCTTCTGAGGGACCAGCCCTGTCTGTTTGCTTCTAATATTTCTATCTAATTCAGCTGCCTAAAACGATAAGATAAGAATAATAGTGCCTTCCTGATAGGAATGTTGTGAATATTACATGAGTTAATACACTTAATATGGTGGCACTGTGGCAGTATATACACTGATTGATTCATTCTGTCCAACCCTTCAAGATGTTTGCTCTTATGTGTAGGCAGATCATGAGGCACTGTATCACTTCTACTTCAAGGATCACTTTTGTTTCTGCTTATTTCATTATATCTCTGAGGGAAACTGTCTTGGTTACTTTTCTCTCATTACTGAGATAAAATACCTGATGCCCAGAATTAAGGAAGAAAAAGTTTATTTAGCTTTACTTAGTGGAGGTTTCAGTCCATACTCTGCTGGCTCCAAGGCAGAGTGACACATGACAAAGGGTAACAGTTCATGGTGGCAGAGAAAAACAAAAGCAAAATCAGCAGAAAGGGAAGAGCAGCAGAGAATAAGCTTCTTTCCTTCCCTTACGTTACATTCCTGCCCCAGGGTGGGTGTAACACTCACACCTATAAGTTCAGCATGAATTAATCAAAAACTATAGAAGCCCACCCATGACTGGATGAGGCTTTGAGGGAATAGTTAGATGCAAACCATAACAGAAGTAAACATAGTAGTTTGTTTTAGGTATATAGAAAATTTAGATTTCATTGAGAATCACCAGACCTTTGGGTTTATTTCATTGTTCTTGGCATTGTCTGTCACTTAAAACAGGGATGCAAAGCTGGTGACACAAAGCTAATGTGATGCCACCTTGTTCTAAAGTAGCACCCTATGGGAGAGATATGTTTAGAAAGACCAATGCGCTACATAGCTAGTGCCAAGTACAGCATGTGGCAGATGATGTGGGTGATTGGACTGCAAATGAAGCATCCAAAATCTATGAAAATCTTTGGAGTTACTCTGACAGGTTCTGCCAATTATTGATTAAAAGCAAGTAGGCATGCTTGGCATTGGAGACCAATAAAAATTCAAAATAATTTTTTCTAGTACACCACAGGGAGAGTAATGCCTGATATAAAGTAGCAGTTCTCTAGTGAATTTGCATCAGAATTACCAGAGGCGAGTTTGTGAAGTCTTACAGGATGATGGACTCTACTTCCACAGATTCTGAATTAATAAACCCTAGTAAGGTTCTGGAATCAATCTTTTAAAAAATGCTCCCTAGTGACCCAGATGTGCAATTAGTGTGAGATATCATTAGTGCAAATCAGTGTTTTTTAGCTTTGACTCTATTTTAAAATTTTTAACCTACTGAAAAAAATACTGATGCTCTGGAGCCACTCCAGGGATTCTGATTTAATTGGCTTGGGTAATGTCTGGACCTTACAATTTTAAAAACTTCCTACATGATTCTTATTTGCAGCCAGGTTTGAGAGCCATAGCATAGATATACTAGATTTCCCACCATAGTTGAGTTGTTGTTGAATTTAAAATGGGCACGGCTTTAGTAGCATCTTATCATGAAGAAAGTGGAAAAATTTCATCTTAAAACTTCTCCAGTGCAAGTATTTAATCTCATAATCAGGTAACAAAGATGTGACTTGAGATTGCATTAGAATTTCTTACATTTAGCAATGAAGATTTGATCAGGTTTGCCTTGGAGAAAAGAATTAACATTTACTGAGAGCTTTGTATATAATCTCAGTTTTACAGCAATTTTGAGAACTGTGCATCATTTCCGTTGTGTTGGGAAGAATTTTGAGCTAAAGGAGGTTAAATAACTTGCACAGATTTTATGCACAGGCATAGATTTAACAACTGGTGGTCAAATTGTAGCATCTAGCTGAACTCAATCAGCATGGGTACTGAGTGTGAGGCTCACATGAGGATTGTTGCTGGCAGCATATGAGGCAGAACTGGAGAGAAAAATGAAAAAATGTTTGTAGGCTGTAGGAAGCTGTTGGGAGCTATTAGGGAGGCTATAGGCAGCTGTTGGGAGTTGTTAGGGAGCTGTAGGGAGCTGTTGGTTTTCCTGGAGGAGCTTCCCATCCTGGCTTTTCTGATGAACTTGGCTATTCTTTTAATGTTGGAGAAGCTGAGGACCTCATTGTTGCTGAGGGTCACTGCATACTTTTCAGTGGAGCTCTATCCTTACTTTGAGCTCCAGTGCAGAACCCTCAGCCTGCTGGCACAGATCCCTCATCCTATTATCACAGACTTCCCAGCTTTCACCACAGTCCTTTGGGCCTTCCCAGTGCAGATCTGTGAAATAGGCTTGCAACAAAACATTTTTGTGAGCTGTAGACTTCAGTTGGACTGGTCGAGGGCATTGTCATGGGCTCTAGAACTCATGCAGGACATTGGCATGGGATCCAGGACCTCAGCTGGATTATTTGGCCTTTAGTGTGTGGACAGACTCCCTGTACTTTCTTTGAATATGATTATTTTAGTGATTATTATAAAATAATCTTATAATTAAGTGTCCTATATTTTATTATTTCCCCTTCCAAAGCCCCAAACCATGATACCAGGTATATACTGTATAGTTTCAAAGTGTAAGTTCCATTTCCTTAATGGATCTCAATGTGGACTTTACACCTGGAATCACTTACTCTGATGGTTTAGTTTGTTAACGTGATTAGTTTGGAAATTGCTTAGGGAATTAATAAAGCACATTCTGAATGTTTCTATGTAGATCATGGAGGTGTGGTCTTGAAGTTTATATCTGCTACCTGGCCTTACCTCCCTAATGCTCATCTCACTCCTTTATTTCCTGGCTACCCTGCCTTGAAGTGAGCACACATCCTTTTGCTGTGATATCCCTGCCTTGGAGCCAGTCAATAATGGACTAAAACCCTAGAAATCATAAACCAAATTAGGTCTCTCTTCCTTTAGGTTATGGGCACTGAGTATTATATTCCAGGAATGAAAAGCTGAACAATATTGAAAATTAATACCAAACACATAGCTTTGCTATTGTGACTATACCTAACCACATGTTTCAGAAATCTTTGGAACTGGCTCATGGGAAGAGTTTGGAAAAATTTGAAGATGTGGACGAGAGAGAGGCCATGTGTGCAGTAACCAACAAGACCATAGGGTTAGGCTCCTCAAATGCTCTGGAATTCACATCTCAACATTATGTGCCCTGGATGTCAGATGTGACTTAATGTTAACCTGCTGGGTTTTGGTCCTATTGTTTTCTATTCTTAGTTACTTTTTCTCATTGCTGAGACAAAATTCCTGACACCTAGTGTTAAAGAAAGAAAGGTTTATTTTGGCTTATATTTTGTAAAAGTTTCAGTTAATGGTTAGCTGGCTCTAAGGTAAGTGGGATGGCAGACATCACAGGAGAAACAGTTCATGACAGGCAGAAGGCAGCAAAAGCAGCAAGCAGCAGCCTTAGTAACCCGTCCCTAGGGTGGGCAGTACTGACACCTAGGATGGGGCACCCTTAACCCTAGCATCGATTGACCCTCAGTCAATTGTAGGTTCAGCCACCTCTGAAAAGCAGACTACACGAAGCTTTTTAGGGATCATCTATATGAAAGTAATATTCCTCCTTTTTGGAGTAAGAATGTGTACCCAGTGCCATTGTATTTTGCGATTAAGTTACTTGCTTTTAAAATTTTATAGAGGTCCACAGGTAAGGGTATGCTTTGATTCTCAGGCATACATTTGAACAATTCTGAAACTGTTGAGATGTTGGGGAAGGGAGTAGTGCTTTTCAGTTGTTTGCTGTTGTTCATGTTAGGCAGATTTATGACATTTTTCTTATTTTTTATCTTTAAAGTATTTACTCAGAGTATAAGACATGGATATAAAAAAATTCTCCAATCAATATAAGTGTAAACTTTCCTATGAACTAAGACACATTAATAGTATCTGACTTGCATTTTTCTCTTTTTCTATTGTCCTTTTCCCTTCACCCATACTTGTTCCTTTTTCTTTATTAACAATTTCTTCACATTTTACAATATCTATTGTACATTTTAGATCTTATTTACTTTTTCAGTTTTTCACACCAAAGAGATATACAGAGTGTTTTATTTCACTTATGGGTATGGTCTCTAGTTGCATCCATCTACCTATAAAACTTTCCAGTTAATGCTTCTTTATAGGTGATTAATATTATTTTGTATAAAAAGACTTATATCGAGAACATATAAAGAATTGAAAAAAATCAACCCCCTCAAATCAAAGACATCTAAGGCATCTAAGATAAGCATTTCTCAGATGAAGAAATACAAATGGCAAATAAATATATGAAAAATGTGTAACATCAATGGTCATTCGAAAGATGCAAATGAAAACACACTGAGATTCCATCTCACCCCAGAAAAAACAGCTGTAATTAAGAAGTCAACCAATAACAAATGCTAGAGGGGCTGTGGAGAAAAACAAACCCTTCTCCACTATTGGTGGGAGTGTAGAATGTAGTGCAACCACTGTGGAAATCAGTATGCCGATTCCTTATGGCATTTTTTAAACATTTAGGGATTAAGTATAGTTTAAGGAGATGTTCAGGTATTAATTTGATGAGGGGTGAAATGTGTTGATAAAGCTTAAGTGTCAATTTGAGTGGCTTGGGAGCTGCCTAGGAGATTAGTGTAATGTGTCTGGGTGAGTCAGAGGTGGTTTTGGGATCTGTGCATCTGGTCCCTAACTCTTGCTTTTTGGTTCTGTTTCCTTGCTGTGTTTTCTGCCTGCCATGAGCAGTTTTGCTCCACATATCCTTGTGCCATGATGTTCTTGCCTTAGAGCCAGCCTACCATGGACTGTATCTCCAAAATTATTTGTGGGTTTTGGGTTTGCGTCTTAGCAACAAAAACCTGACCAATATACATGAGGAACTTTATAAATGACCTAGGCTGAGGTTCTATCCTCAAAGATGCTGGTTTTGTTGTGGGGTTAAATTGAGGTTTTGTAAAACTCTCCAGCTAACTCTAATGCACAATGAAACTGCACATGATGCATGGCACCATGGAACTTTATAGTACCCTCAGTTTTTATTTATGCCAGAATATTATCCCTCTCCAGATTGCCCTGACTAGTTTCCTTGCCTGCATACATTCACTTATAATTTTCTTAGTGCCTTTCTTTCTACATACCTCCCTGTATTTTAATAAATATATACTAAGTTCCTACTTTGTGTCAGGCATTTTTCTCTGTGCTGGATGACACAGTAAAATGGTGACAAGACACCAGATCACCAGCATCATAGTGCTTGTATTGGAGGAGCTAGCCAATAAGCATGTGAGATTTACATACATCGGCAGCACGTATACTAAAATTGGAAAAGCAAACTTTTAGGTAAGTAAAAGTACTTTAAGAAAGATAAGTCCAGATAATGGTGATCCCATTAGCAAAGAGAGTTTCTCTTGCTCCATACTGTCATCAGAATGACTTTGTATTGTTGTATATGTTTGACTTTAGCTGTTCTAATGAATATGCAATAGGATATTATGCTTTTATTTGCTTGCATTTCTATGTTGGCAACTTGTGTTGGCATTTTCTCCAGTAGTTGTTTGCCATCTGTATTTAATTGATGAAGGGTTTGCTTAATATTTTGTCCAGTTTTTAAAAATTATACTTTTTAAAAAGTTGTTTTCATATATGTAGGCTACAAAGCTTTTTAAAGATGTTATTCATTTGAAGAGCTAAATTTTTTCATGAAGTTACCAATTTTTGCTTTTATGGTTTATACTAAGTGTAATAAATTTTTTTTGCCTAATCCATTGTCAACAAGTTTTATCTCAGTTTTTTGTCCAGAAGTATTTATAGGGTTAAATTTTGCATTTAAAATTTATAATTAAAATTTTGCATTTAAATTTTGTATTGATGTAAATTATGATCTCATTTACGTTGATTTTGTTCATATTTGAATATAGAGTGAAGTTTTGCATATAGATGTCTAGTTTTTCCAACACTACTTATTGAAAGTACTATCTGATCCTCATTGTGTTATCTCCACACCTTTCATAAAAATTATCTGTCCTTATGTGTGAATTTTGCTCATATTTTAAAATGGAATTTACTAATTAATCAAGCATTTCAAGAGTGTCTTCAATGTGCTAGTCACCAAAAATGCAAAAGTGAAGGAGTCAGGGCTCTAGATGGTCATTGGTGCATCTGGGTGTGATAGAGGGTGATGGTGATGGTAAATCCGCAGGTCATAAAAAACGAGCTCACTTAGCCATGGTAGGGGGTAGATGGGAAAAGCTTTTGTGATGTTTCCTGAAAAGTCTTCTTTGCTTTACAATAAATGAATATTTTAATTTTATTGTATAATTTACTTTTGTATGCTTTATAACTTTTTGGGCTTTTAGTACAGATATATTGATGGTGAACTGTATGACCTACTATTTATACAATAGCTGCAACTGAAAATTGAGTTAAATATTAATCATCTTGATGTCAAATTTTTTACTGAATTCTAAGAAATACTCAATGTGCAGAGGAAGAGAAATACACCCAGTTTGACTCTTGTGTTTTTATAGTGTTACCTCTGACTCATTTCATTGGTGTTACATAAATACCAGAAATGGGCATGTGCTTCTGATTAAACTGATCAATACCCTGGGAGCATTATGGACTTATGTAGAAGATTTGAATCTAGTCACTGTTGGTATTGTTTGATAAGGATTTTAGTGTGTTTATTTGAGTGCTAGAGAGATTGTATGTGTGTGTGTGTATACATATGTGTGTTTATATAAAGAGGATGAGACTTTGGTGTTGAAGGTCATTCACATATTTGTTTTGTGAAATGCAAGTTATAGCATATTTAAGCCCTGGAATTTAAATAAGTAATGACATTTCCATTCATGGAGGAGTGTCTTAAACTTATTCAGCAAAGTTTTAAAGAATATTTCAATGTCTTTAATTAAAATGCACTGTCTTAGTCACTTTTCCATTGCTGGGATAAAATATCTGATACCTGCAACTTAAAAGAAGTTTATTTTGGCTCATATTTTTAATTGATGGTCCACTGGCCATAATTTGGAAATATCATGGCAAAAACATTGAAGGAAAGCTGCTCAAGTCATGGTGGACAGAAAGCAGAGAAGGAATGAATTAGGGAAGAAGATAACCTTTCCGGGTCATGACGGCAGTGACCTTCTTCCAACCCAGCTCGTAACAACAGTCAGTTGCTGAACACATTAGAGAATAAATACACTAATGAGTATAGCACCCTGATGCTGTACTGTCAATGCTATACATCACTGTCCCAAAACTTTGCCTCTGAGTGTATGAGGTTTTTGGGGGGATATTCTAGATCTAAATCATAATACTACATAGTATTTTAAACATTTTCAATCAGGTAGTTTGGATATAGAAACTTGAGTACCATTTTTAGGGGTTGTTAGAGGTTGTTAATTGAGAGTGAAGTCTTGAATGATGCCTTAGGTCTAGCTCCACTGAAAGCCCATCACTGGAGTCCCTGCCTCACTACCAAAACACAAGGCAATTGTCATTTTCCTTTTAAAAAAAGAGATGGCTTTTCACCCAGTGATAGTAGAGATTTCTCTAGAAATTAAAAATGTGACTCATACAAATTTGAGATAAAATTATATTCAAGATTTTGTTCAATTTATTAGTTATTGATGGAATCAGGAATCAGCAAAGGTGATTGTGATTCTGAGAATGTTTTAAGGATGCTAAGAATGTGTAAGGATGATAGGCTTGATTTAAAAACTTAGTTAATGCCTTATAGGGTAATAAATTATAATCTTAAATGTTATCTTTTGTAGGATACAAGTTATTTATATTACCACTGGTTAAAAATTTATAGGTTACTATGTAATTTCACTAAGTTTAGAAATTTTGGTCACCAGTAAACAATGAATTGAGCAACTGTAATTGCCTCACATGCATGATCTTTGGAATGACTTGTCTTCATCATATAATATTGAAAGGCTGTGCCAACTGTATTTTTGTCTTATTTCTACATTCTATATAATTTTAAATACCCTATCTCTTAAAGATTTAAAAGAGATCCATTTCAAATGATTAATTTCAAATTCAAGTTATAGCTATCTCACTTCATATTCAGGTAGCTAAAGAAAAGGTCTCCGATAAAAAGTATTTTAGCTTTTAACCAATGCTATCAATGAAATACCATCTTATAGGCCAATAATGGCAACATTAGAAAATGAAAAGCACTTGTTTTATGGGAGAACTTTTAATACAGTACATAAACATAAATTCTTTGCAGGCA
The DNA here is from genome assembly GCA_004027165.1 of Ctenomys sociabilis. Lineage (NCBI taxonomy): Eukaryota > Metazoa > Chordata > Mammalia > Rodentia > Ctenomyidae > Ctenomys > Ctenomys sociabilis. The sequence goes on from PVKA01006323.1 coordinate 25,381, forward strand.
GGCTTTGTAGTTAATTCTTATTTATCCATTGCTAATCACAGTCCGTAACTCAATTTAGGTGGTATGACATTTAAAAAACTGAGGGACTATTTAATGTCACTGACTGAATTAATGAGTAGCAATGTCAAAACTGAAATTCCAGTTGTCTAATAGAAAGTCGTTTACCTCATTTGTTTGACTAGGTTGAGCACCAGTTGTGTGCTGGCCCCTGGATACGTATTACAGCTTCTGCCTAACTCAGAGGAACTAGGTTCAGTCTCTTCAGAAGCCTTTCTACTCATCTTGTTCATTCAAGGACATGTCTTCACCCAGGACTGCTAGAAAAGATTGTGGTAGGTTCTTGGTGTTCTATACTTTGAGGGATGTGGGAACAGGAGCTGAAGCGGTGCCTTTCAGACTGCAGCGGTGGGTGAGGAGGGACCACTTATGATTGAGTATCTTTGCATCTGTGTTTATTAAAGACATTGACCTATAGCTCTGTTTTTTTTTTTTTTTTTTTTTTTTTTTAGTTGAGTCCTTGTATGATTTTGGAATCAAGGTAGTTGTAGCTTCTGGGAATGAGCTTGGCAGTACTCATTCTTTTTCAGTTTTATTAAAAAACTTAAGGTATATTAGCAATAGATTTTTCCTGAAGTTCTTATAAATTTCAGTGGTGAATTTGTTGGGTTATGGACTTTTCTCATTTTGTAGATTTTTTTTTTATTATTGCCTCAATTTCATTGTCTCTTACTGGATTATTCAGATTTTCTATATTTCTTGGTTCAGCTTTTGTAATTCATATATCTGTAAATCTATCCATTTCTTTTGGATTCGCCAACTTATTGGAGTACAAGTTTTAAAAGTAGTTACTAATAATATGTATTTTGGTGGTGTTCCTTGTGAGTTTGTCTTTTTTCTTTTTGGTTGCATTGATATAGGTCTTTTCCTTTTTTTTTTTTTTTTTTTTTTTGTGGTTAAGAATCACCAAAGGAAGGGCTGGCCAAAGAGCTCAGTACATTAAAGTGCCTGCAAGCAGATGCAGGGGCTGGGGGATGGGGATGGGGAGAGTTAGGTTCCCCAGCCTGCCAAGCTGGCCTTACCCGTGGGGTGTGCTGAGATGGCAGTTGAGACTGGGCATGGTGGTGTGCTCCTGTAATTCCAGATCTTGGGAAGGTGTAAAACAGGCGGATCACTAGTCCAAATCTAGTAGTGAGAGCCCTGTAGCCCCTTCCCTAAAATACAAAAAAAAAAAAAAAAAAAAAAAAAAGAATCACCAAGGACTTATCTATTTATTGTACAGTAATGTTACATAGCATTGGCTATAGCAGTGTTTTGTAGAGGACCATGTGAACCACTCCCCTTGAGAGGAGCAGTTACCTCCATTTTGGCTAAACCTGGCCCTGTTTCCATACATTGATGTGTACAGGGCTGGCTAGGACTTCTCTTTATCACTTCAGTTTGCTTTAATCACAGTCCCTAACTCAGTTTAGGTGGTATGACATTTAAAAAACTGAGGGACTATTTAATGTTACTGACTGAATTAATGAGTGACAATGTCAAAACTGAAATTCCAGTTGTGTAATAGAAAATCCTTTACCTCATTTGTTTGACTTGGTTGAGCAACAATTGTGTGAGGGCCCCCCGGATATGTATTACAGCTTCTGCCTGACTCACAGGATTTGTCTATTTATTGTACAGTAGTATTATATGGCATTGGATATAGCAATGTTTTGTAGAGGACCATCTGAACCACTCCCCTTGAGAGGAACAATTACCTCCTTTAAGCAATGCAAATTGGTTTGGCAGAGGTAGGTGCTGATGTGTAGTCTTTGAAGCAAGGTGACTAGGCAGTGTTACCCTTCCCCCATAGCTCCCAAAAAAACATGTGTGAGCTGGGCAGGGTGGAGAGCCAGGCTCTACATTGTCAGCTGGGATCCAGCCTTCAGGTAAGTGGCTATGACTTCCCAGAGCATAAAAGATTACACAACAGAGCTGAAGTACCAACCTCAAAACATTAGATAATACCTCATTTGTGTTATGTAGATTAGTCTTTCTGCATATCATTCTCTCCGCATAATGTAGAGGTGATTTTAGGCCTCCTACACAGCACTCACATACTTGCTCTCATTCTCAGGGTCACATGCCCTTCCTCAGGAATGAATAAAACCCAGGTTCAGCCCTGGGTCAAAGCCTTTGTTCCAGTTAGTCATTATCCTAGCTGGACTTAGAACCCTCTTGGCTGCCCACAACTACAAATACTGAAAGTGTTAGATTGGAATGAAATTGATAGAATTCCAATAACTTTTTCCATGGAATTGCAAGTATAAACTCAATGAGAACTGAGGAAGGCTCTCTTTAGTTTTTGGTGCATATATATTTATAATTATTATCTCTTCCTGTTGAATTGTTCCCTTAACCTATATGTAGTGACAGTCTTTGCCTATTCTAATCAGTTTTGACTTAAAGTCCACTTTGTATAAAAATATGATTTTTTGTTTTTCTCTAACAGCTTCCAGGGTTTTGTCTTTCTGTTGAACTTCTGGGATTTTTTTAAAAAAATAACCATTTTTTATTTATCTTGTTGTTTTCATGATATCTATCCATCTGCCATATGTTCTAATTTTGGGACTCTGACCTTACACTAGTCACTTTTGCTACCCATACTTACAATAGAACTTTTTAAATCTCTTGCATTTTTGTTTGGTGTCTTTTCATGGACTCTAAGTCTTTGTTAAACTGATTATTATTATTTATAACATCTTGTTTAGCTTAGCCAGCTTTGTATTATATATATATATATATCACTTTTTTGAGAGAGCCTTCTGGTTCTTCATTTTCTTCCCATTGATATCCTCCTCTGAGTAAATCAGTTTTGGGGGAACTGGGAATGTTTGTAGCCATTGTGGTCTTATTTTCTCTTTTTGTATGTGTGGTACTGGTTGAGGGTGAGTTATAGTGCAAAGAGTTTATTGGTAGTATGGAGATCTCTTCAGTTATTATAGTGATGTACCCTGGGCATTGTTACCTGTAGGCTTTATTTCTGTCCCTGATCTGAATACCTCTGTTACTTTGTTCAAGATTGGTGCAGTGTAATTGGCCCACACTTTATCTCTAGAAATGAACTGCAGCATAGTTGATGACATAAAGACAAACTAGATAGTAGCATACGATAAAAACCAATTAATAGAAACAATGGTGCCACAATGGCAATTGCAGTGAAATTAGCAACAATGATACAGTCAAAGCCAACCTAAATATTAGAATATCATAAGAAACTGTGAAAGCTACCACATCTGTGATTATAATATAAACACGAAGACAGGCCAAATATTGACTTAGTAAACATCTACTAAATGCAACAACTATACCATCATTAACATATAAAGGCAATAAGAACAGCAGAGTCAACTAAATATATAAAGATTAATAAAACTTAGTAGTAAAGCTCAATACTCCTGTATGGAACAGAAGAAAATTAATGGTGAAATAAAATAGGAAAGATCAAGTTAAAGAAGAAAAAAACAGAGCAAAATAATGGAAAAAGAAAAATTAAAATAGGGAAGGAGAAAAAGAGAAAGAAAACCCAAAGTCTAGAAAAGCAAGTGAAGAGAGAGAGAAAGAGAAGTGAATCAAAAATATTCCTTCTGTTTTTGAATGAGTGGTTTCTTTCAAGATCTACACTATTTGGATCCACCACATATGGAAGAGTAATAGTAATTCATTACTAAGACCTATTTTGTTTTCACACTTGTGTTCTTCTGCATTCAATGCTGAATCATGCCTAGCCTTTCTTCCTGTACAATTGTGTCTTCCCTAAGGTTGTATTCACTCCAATTCCTTCCAGTTTCTGTGTCCTTCTGTGTTCCCCTAAATCAATGTTTTCTCCATCTAGTTCACAACCTCTGGGTTCACTCCTATTCCAGTCTCCCTTGTCTGTATATCTCAGTCTGTGGCACCATCCAACAAGTTGAAGTATATCCTTGATATTGTTGACAGAAAGAGAAAGCAAACAGACCACTGAGTTCTGTGTTAGATGAAGGCAGTGGGATCAAGTGTGCAGAACAGTGTCAAGTAGTCTGCTGGACTTAATCAAGCACTTTCAGATCCAGTACCTTCTAAAAACACATGTTCTGATTTCTCACCATAGAGGGAAGAACCCCCTGGATCCTTGTCACTCTGAGTTTAAACTTCTTAGTGATTCTATGTCTAGCCCATACTCTCCTTGTGACTGTTATTGGGCATCTCTGACCCAGTCACATTAGGTGACCCCATGAACTGAGGAGTATTATTGTTTTATAGTTGTTCTATAGGTCAGTCTCAAACAATTAACCTCTTTCCAAAGTGATTTACAGTTAATCCCTCTCAAATATGGTGGGTACTGCCCTGAATTTCATCTTCCACTGTAGCCTGTCATGTGTGTGTAAGAGTCACTTGCAGAATAAAACTTTGCACTGTTTTTGCAGTTTATGATGGCTATGGCTTTTCTTGGGACTAGCACTGCCAGCCTGGACCATTGGTACTGCTGGCCTTCTCTGGGCTCACCTGTGTTAGTGGAGGCAGATTCTGTTCTCCAGGAGCTGGGGCTAGCTTTCTAGGCTTTGTTGTTTTTTCTGTGTTGAGCTCAGGTTCTCCAACTTCTTTGTGTGTAGTTTCTAGTTTTCCTGTCAGCTCCCTTGTGATTCTAGTGGGTCTCCTTTTTCTTCCAATTGTTCTCCATATCTAGCTTCCAGGTCCTGAAGAGGCTATATTTTGCTGCTCTTTACTCCCATTTTTCACCGATGAGTTTGACTGCTATAGATTCCAGGTATAAAGGACGTAAGTACTACTAGTCTGTGTTGGCCTACTTTACTAATGACAATGTCCTCTAGGCCCATCCATTTGTAAAGGATAGTAGTTTGCTTCTTTTTATTATTGAATACTATTTCATTGTGTATATGTGTGCTACATTTTCTTTGTCCATTGTTCATAGACAGATACTTACATTGAGTCCACACTCTTGCATTGCTTGGCTATTTTAAATAATGCTTCAGTGAACATGGGAGTATAGATACCTCTTTAAGGTGTTCATTTCCTTTCCCTTGGATATATACCCTGAAGTGGGATTTCTGGCCCACACAATAGTTCTAAATTTTGGTATTTTCCATAGGAGTTGTACCAGTTTCCATTTCTACCAACAGTGTGCAAGGTTTACCTTTTCTCAATATTCTTATAGTATCTGTTATCTTTCTGATAATTCATTCTAACAGAAATGTGATGATATCTCATTGTATTTATGATTTCCATTTCTCTGATAAAGTGATGTCAAGCATCTTGACAATTTTGTGTCTTCTTTGAGAAATATAAGGGTGTTTCTTATATATTTTGTATGTTAGTCCCTTATCAGGGAGATGGCTTGCAACTGTTTCTTTCCATTCTGTAGGGGTTCTTTTCTTCTGTTATTTTCTTTGATATGGGGAAGTGTTTTAATTAGATGCAATCCCACTTTTTTCATTTTTGCTTTTGTTCTTTGTGCTTTTTGATGTCTTATCCAAAAAGTCATTACTATGGCTAATTCCAGGAAACTTGCCTTGTTTTCTTTTAGTAATTTTACACTTACTTTCAATATTAAGGCTTTAATTTAATTTTTGCATAGTATGTGAAATAAGTGTTCAAATTTATTCTTCTGCATGTAGACATCCAATTTTCCTGATAACATTTATTAAAGAGACTGTTCTTTATTCATTGTTTGCTCTTGGCTGCTTGTGGAAGATCTATTGACAAAGAATATATGAGTTTATTTCTGCCTCTCTGTTCTGTTCTATTTGTCTCCGTGTGTGTTTTTATGCAGTACATACTGTTTTTATTACTTTAGCTGTGCAAGAGGAAATATGATACCTCAAGCTTTGTTCTCATACAAGATTGCCTTGACCATTCAGAATCTTTTGTGTTTCCTCTTGTAAAGATGTAGGGAATGCATTTCCTGATCTCTGACTTTGGAAGTCTTTCTAGGCCTCTTGCATTCTGAATGACCAGGAAGCTGCCTTCTTTCTCATTGTGATATGACTTAGTCTTAGCACATACAGTATTCCCATTTTGTTCTTCCATCATAGACATTTTAACCATCATGTTAGCAATTATAGCTTTTATTCTTTGAATTATTTCTTGACAATACAGCCTCAGGATTGGTATACTTGAGCTAATGGGTCTGAATTTTGTGCTTTTTGCTAAATGTTGAATCCATATAATTTTCTGGAAGAATTTAGGCCCTTACTACGTACTGAACCTTACAGAATTTGTGTCATAGCAAAAAGATATATTTCAGTTTAATTGTGAAATGATACTTGGGTTTTCTTTGATTTTCATTTCTCAAATTATCATCCAGGATTATTACCTGTTGTTTTGTTTGTTTGTTTTTGAGACAGGATCTCTCTCTCTCTAGAATCCAGCTGGCTTTGAACTTAATCTCTGCCTCAATCTCCTGAGTACTGAGATTTATTATCTGTTATTGTTGTAGCTTATTTTATACTTACTCAATTTTTTTTTCTTTTTGAGCTAAGTGTTCCCTGGCAATGCTATCAGTTAATGGTTGAACTCGTCTGATTGTCTGCTCAGGACTATGATAAGATTAGCAATTTTACTGGAATTTTTCTCAATATAATTTTGTGCCAGCTTCTTTCCTATTTTACATGCTAAACATTCCACATCTTTATTTTAGTTTCCTTAAAAGGGGCAGAAGAAGCACACAAAAAGTAGTTGAGGCAATTATTTGTTTAGAACATTTGCAAATTAATATGCAAGTAACCAAGTGGGGGTGAATTTACTTAAAAGAAATTACAATGAAAGTCACAATTTTAATGGCATTCTATTGGCATATCTTTTTAGATTCCACATATATTCAAAATGTCCCATAGTATGTTATGGTAATTTCTACTTATTTATTTATTTATTTATTTTTATTTTTTCATTTATTTTTATTTTATTGAAGTACAGATGTCAATCAGACAGTTTCAAGACACCTTAACCATACAGATTCGATGAATTAATACATTGCAAATGGTTTTCACAATGTTTTGGTATTGTACAAGGTGCATACATGATATTATATTTACAGATACTATTTTAGCAGATATCTCTTATCAGGGAATTAAGAGTGTAGCTGCTTACTTATCTTATTTTTTTATACCTGAATTATATCATAAATTCAATAATTATTTACCTAGTGGATGACCGTAGTACTAGAAGCCGAAATAATATCCTGTCCGACCACCATTAGTGCAGATTTTGACTCTCATAGAATTATGTAGAAGCACAGCATTATCTATCCCATCTGTACTGTCTATACACACACATCATGATTTTTTCTTTCTACACCCCTTCCTTTGTCTACACCTGTCAAAAGTGGGCACTCCATTGACATTCAACTAACTTAGGTGCTTGAACTCGACACCACAATCCAACACAGTCCAGCATTCTGCAACCATAGTGAGTTATTCAAAGAAATTGTCGACCATATCCATTTACAGCTCAGCTTAATATTATGGGCTCACAATGTATATTTCATTTTTATACTTTTCTGCTGGATGGTTAAGATCTAGGTAGATCAAGACTTATATACCAAGAC
>PVKA01006323.1:33059-84407 GCA_004027165.1 Ctenomys sociabilis
CTCCATTGACATTCAACTAACTTAGGTGCTTGAACTCGACACCACAATCCAACACAGTCCAGCATTCTGCAACCATAGTGAGTTATTCAAAGAAATTGTCGACCATATCCATTTACAGCTCAGCTTAATATTATGGGCTCATGATGTATACTTCATTTTTATACTTTTCTGCTGGATGGTTAAGACCTAGGTAGATCAAGACTTATATACCAACACATGAACTTTATATTTCCCATGTGGTCATTGAAGTCCTCTCAGGGTTTATCTTGTAGTCCTGTACATTATTCTGTAGTTCCTTTGTCTGTGTCATCCATGTGGATGAGTCACGGCCAATGCTTGACCAGATTGCTCTCTGTGAGAGCGTGAGAGAAAGTTTTCTCTCCATGTGACTCTCCCCAGGCACACTTTAGAACTTCAATCTCTTTCCTCTGTGGCTCCATAATCTCCTTGTTCAGAAATTTGGAGCTCACCTGAGTTTCATGATGTTACAGTACAGGTTCTCCTATGTCCTGAGTCTTCGTTAACCTTGAAAGGCTAGGGCCAAAATCTTGGCTGGCCTTGTGGCTCTTCTATTTCTCCAACTCTGACTTGTGATCTTAGGTTGTTAACCATCCAGAAGAAAAGCTGATTAGTATCCTGCAGTATATGCCATTCACTTTGCCTTATCTGACTCAATTGATTTTACTTGTTGTACGTTTCCTTTAGTATTTCTGCTTTTCGCTTGTTATACTAGGGAGACTATACGATATTTACACATGTGTGTCTGGTTTATTTCACTTATGAGTATATGTTCAAGTGGCATCCACTGCAATACAAATGCTTCAAGCTTATCATTCTTAATAGCTGAGTAATACCCCATTAGATAGAAATACCACATCTTTTTCAACCATTCCTCATGTGTTTGTCTTGAGATGTGTCCTTCTCAATTAAAGGTGGGATGTACTTTCTATTTGTTTCTGACCTTAGTCTTAAGGTGTAGGTATGTGGTGAGGTTAATTATCCCAGTACTTCCCAATATTGTTATGCAAGGGAGAACAAGTGATTGCAACAGATATAGCTATCATTGTATAATTAGAAATAATGACTTCATTGAACAAAATGTAGAAACTGCCAAGCTTTGCCAACTATTGATTTTGTACTGTAGACCATATGAGCAAAAGTCTACAGTGTTAAACACCACAAATCTAATTTGGGATTTTTTTTATATAGTCTCTCCTCTTGTTAGAATGGATTTTCTATGTCTTCCTCGGGCCAGGCCAGTTGCCAGTTCCCAGGTGCTTCATACTGTGTAGGTGAATGGTTATGTACTTGGTTTCCTTTGGCCAAGCTGGCTGCCCTGTAATTTTCAATTTGTATCATTTTATGTTCCTTCTGATTGTATTCTCGTGCACTGATTCCATAGTAGTATCTTTCTTGCTGTCTAACACTCCATTGATATCTTAATTTCAGTTGTTACACATTTTAGTGAAGTTCTGTTGTGTTTTTTCAACTATAGAAAGTTTTCATTCAGTGCCTTAATAAAATTTTAATTTTTTTTGTATTAAACAGAGAACTTTAAAAAATCTTGGTTAAATTTAATATCTGGAATTATTTTCTGTTCATAGCATCTGTAATTTTTCTGGCCTCCTGTTGAGAATGTATGAAATGAATAGGAAGAGTTTAAATAGGATATTAAGAAGTCTTGACATTGATCCATAGACAAAAGATAAACAATTATAGTTACATTAAGAGGGAAAGTGATACTGAAGAGGTCCAGCACAGTTTAGTGATGGATGGCACTTGTGTGAGATCTGTGTAAGGAGATGCTCAATAGGGAGAAATTCAAAGGGATGGATAGTGAGAGGATCTTAAATTGTTTTGGAGGCCTGGCCTTGTGTTACCACATTAGGGAGGGGAGATGAGTGTAAGGAGGTGATGGATTGGTTTCTTCAGTACCAAGAGACCAGGGAGTTTTGCCCCGTCTCTTTATCCATGAAGTGCTGAGAGTGTGGAAGGGGGAGTGGATGTGTTAGAAATGTAGGCAGGTATCAAAGGCTGGACATGAGTTTTATAGGCAAAGTAAAGTGAACCCTGAAATCTGTAAGACCACTTGGGAATCCCATTAGAAGTTGATGGATACATTGGTGGGGATTATATACAGTTATGAATAGCAAAACTGAAACACAAGTGTCTTTTAAAAGTTGAGCTCCAAATTTTCTGAACAAGGAGATTATGGAGCCACAGAGGAAAGAGATTGAAGTTCTATAGTGTGCCTGGGGACAGTCACATGGAGAGAAAACTTTCTCTCATGCTCTCACAGAGAGCAAACTGGTCAAGCATTGGCCGTGACTCATCCACATGGATGACACAGACAAAGGATCTACAGAATAAGATACAGGACTTCAAGATAAACCCTGAGGGGACTTCACTGACCTCATCAGAAACAAAAAGTACATGTGTTGGTATATATGTCTTGCTCTATCTAGGTCTTAACCATCCAGCAGAAAAGTATAAAAATGAGGTATACACCGCAGAAACATAATAATAAGTTGAGCTGTAAGTAGCTATGGTCGACAACTTCTTCAGATAACTCACTATTGTTGTGGAATGCTGGACTGTAAAAAAAAAAAGAAAAAGTTGTGAGCTTATTTATCTCCCAAAAAACAAAGTAAACAAAAAAAAAACCAGACCTGAAATTCTAGTTCCACTCTAGGAAGTTTTAGGAATCCAGGTTTAGTATAGCTTTTCAATTATTTATATACTTATTCATTTGTTCATAATTTTAATTTACCTCCCTAAGATGTGAGGGTAAGTTTGTGATTTTCCAGTTTTACCATACAGTCATGGTATGAAGCTATAATTGCAGTGACATTCAATGCCAAGGGCCGTAAAGGTAAGTTTTGGCTTTAGTGCACAGCACCAGGGATGCATCAGGAGGACCCACATCTTATTTTTCCGCCTTTTTAATGATTAAGAGAGCTGCACATATAATAAGTTGTCTTTATTCTCAAATCAGAAAATGCTGGTCCCTTTACTTGTGACTGAGAATGTCAACTAGTTTAATATACTCTATCATTTGTCCTGTATGTTTTTTTGTCTTACTGAATTTTAGGATTTAAAAAAAATTTTTTTAACCTGGAAGAATACAAAATAGTTTTTAAAAAACATTAGAAATGATACAGAATTTCACCAAATAGAACTAGGAATTCAACAATGGTTGCTATAGTGCATAGTGTTGTCTTCAAATTAGTTGTTCAGATGATCAGACATAAGATTATAAAATTGGTTTAAAAAAGTTATGAGGAATTAACAAGGACAAAGAAAAAAATGCAATTGCTTCCCTCTGTAGACCAGCAGAAATCAGCAGTACAATTATCCAACCCATCTGACATACATACATAAACATATCTTTTGTCCCTACACCCTCCCTCTCCTTTCCTTTTCCTCATTCCAGTTTTTCCTTCCCTTTGAGTAATTTTTTTCCCTTGTCAGTGTCTGTTGTATCAATATGATGTTTGCTCCTAATAAAGTTTCTCTATCTGATAGAAAAGCCAGTTATCCTAATCTTAGTCTATTAATTTTCCTGTTGATTTGTAGTGTCACCAGTATAATGTGGTACTTGGTTTGCACTTGGTGTATGTACTTTATTTTTCAATTTCATTACCTATTTGCTCATTTGTACAATAATTCAGAGTTTGCTTACTTTGGCTTGTAATAAATACTAACATTTGTTACGTAAAATGCCCCATCTCTTTTCTGTTAATAAAGTTGTTTTTGCTGTTCTTGGACCTAATTTCTGTAGTTTGTCTATACATGAATAGACAAACATACATGCACACACACATCACACACACACACACACACACAATCACACTACTTCAATTTAATTTCAGTTTGTATAAAATCTGCAGACAAAATAGGGCTATAGTGCCACAGTTACTATCTTGAGATCTTTTTTTTAATTAATTTTATTGAGAAACAAATAGCAGTGAGACAGTTTCAAGACAGGTCAGTAAGACAGTTACAATATTTAATACATTGCATATTGTTGTCTTCATAGTGGTTTATTCATAGTGAATATTCTTTATCCTATCTTTTATGCCTTTAAATAAAAGTTTTTAGCTTTTACTGTGTAGTGAACTATAAAAAGGTATATTTTTATTTCAGGTTATGTCTAGTTTCCTAATGCTATTTGCTGTTGTGAATGACATGTTTTCTTCTGTTGCAATATCTAGTTATTGTGGAATGTAGAGTATCCCATTATCTCCCTCTACTCCTCCCATCTCCTGTTTATCCCCTTTCATATCTCCAGAAGCCTATCTCTTGGTTTTCTGTAATCTGTCCCTTATTCTTTATTTTTTTAAACATCTTATGTATGCTTTATGTTTCTCATAAAAGAGAACATGCACAATATTTAGTTTTCTGAGACTGGCTAATTACATTAAACATGGGTTTTTAGTTCCATTTATTTTTCAGCAAATGACATTATTTCATTCTTCCTTATGGCTGGATAATATTCTATTGTGTATGTAACAAGTCTTTCATTATTCATATATCTGTTCTTGGGCATCTAGGCTATTTCCACAGCTTAGCTATGGTAACCTGTGCTGCTGTGAATGTTGTTATGCATGTATCGTCAGATAAGGAATGATATCTTTAATTCTTTGGGAATATATTTAGGAGTGGTATAGCTGCGTTAAGTGGAATTTCTAGTTTTAGTTCTTTAAGGAAACTTTATAAAATTTCCATAGATGTTGTACTAATTTACATTCTTTGAAACAATATGAATGGGTCCCTTTTTCCTTACAACCTTGCCAGAATTTTTTGTTGTTGTTTAAATGTGTGATAGTAATTTTGCCTGGGATAAAGTAGAATTTTTATTTATTTATAATTTGCATTTCTATGTAGTTTTAAATTGCACTTCTTTGGTTGGACAAAAATACTTGTTTGTTTATTTTAATTTAGTTCAGGGTCTATAGGATCTCCAGGGTTTCACTACATTTAATTTACCTGTTTTCAGCTTCCCAAGTGCTGGTATTACTGTGTGTCAACACACCCAGTCTTAATTACAGTCTCAGTGCACGCAGGGACAGGGCTGGCATCACAGGCCAGGGATCAAACTTCTGGCCCTTGAGTCTGCCTAAGCAGGCACTTTAATCTGCTGAGCTATCTGGCCAACCCAAAAAAATGTGAATTAAACATTTTTTCTTATACTGTTTATATTTTCCTATACTTTTTGACAGTTTAAACTGCTTTGAATTCAATTGCCCATTTTTAAAAATTGAGTTCATTATTTCATGAGGGTTATTTTTAGGTTTTAAAATTTACCTTAGAATTAAGAGTGGCTAGTAAAGATTTTCCTATATCAGAAGAGTAGCTAGAAAAGTTTCTCTCATTCAGTAGATTATGTTGTCACTCTGTTTTTTCCTTTGCTGTGCAGAAGCCATTTAATTTGATATATTTTCATTTATTGATTCATGATATCATTCTGTGGTCTTTGAGTCCTGTTTAGGAAGTCTCTGCCTGTGGCTTATGGAGTCAGCTATTTCCCCAGTGTTATTTTGGGCATTTTCAGTGTTTCTGGTTTTATATCTAGGTCTTTGGCTATTTAGATTTAATTTTACAGAATATGAGTTAGGGATTTGGTTTCAATTTTCTGCATATAGATGTATAGCTTTCCCAGCACCACTTGTTAAAGAGACTATCTTTTTATAAGTATGTGGTTTTGGTCCCTCTGAAAATATTCAGATGTCTGTTGGTGCTTGGGTTTGTTTCCATGTCCTCTAGTTCATTGGTCTACATCACTGTTTTTGGATCAGTACCCTGTTGCTTTTGCTGCTGTGGTTTTACAATGTAGGTTGAAGTCTGCTCTAGTGATACCTCCATTTTCCCTTAAAATAGCTTTGGCTATTCTGAGTCTTCTTTTAATTCAAATGAAATTCAGAATTTCTTTTTTGTAATTTTATGAAGATGTTATTTGTATTTTAATAATGATTGCATTTAATCTATAGATTGATTTTCTGTAATATGGCTAAACACTGTTAATTCTACTAATCCAAGAATAAAAAACACTTTTTATTTTCTTGTGTCTTCTTCAACTTCTTTGAAATTCTCTAATTGTCATTTTGGAGGTCTTTGACTTCCTTGACTAGGTTGATTCTTGTATGCTTAATTTTTAAACTGTTGTACATAGAATTGCTCTTTTGTTGTTGTTTTCTATGATATCCTTACTGAGAGAAAGAAAACTTGGCTAAGAGAGACAGGGTTCCTGAATAGGTTTCAATCTTGTGAATACAATATTGAATTTTATTTGCAGCTATCTTACTAAGGATTGGGCCCAAAACACTGTGAATATTTACATTTTTAAAAATGCATGATAGTAAAATATGTTGTCATTAGTTTCCTTCAGAATACTCCCACTGTCTTTGAACACACTTACCCTATCACTGTTGCTACTTTATGAAGCTGTTTTGGAAGTCATTTTTGTATAAGTGTCTGTAGTTATTCTCACTTCCTCAGGGTCCTCAATGGATTTCAAATCTTTACCTTTTATGGCCATTTTCACATAGGCAAAAAGTTTGAAGTTGCACAGTGCCAGATCTGATAAGGTGGTTGAGGACTCATCATTTTTAAAATGTATTTATTTGTATTTTAACTTGAAGAGTGAAAAATAGAAGCAAAAACAAATAGAACAAGTGACATAAACAGGGTAATATACAATGACACATATGTTACAGATTTTCACAACGTGGGTAACTAATTATATAGATAGATAGATAGATAGATAGATAGATAGATAGATAGATAGACAGATAGATAGATTTTAAATAAAACAATCCAACACAGATCAGTAGTCCACACTAGAAGTGTGTTATCCACAGAAGTTGTTGACTTGAGCCATTCACAACTCATTATATTAATATAACTTTACTTTATATACCTCCATTTTTATACTTCTCTGCTGAATGGTTAAATCAAGTCCTATATAACAAAAAATGTAACTTTTGTATCAGATAAGGTCAGTCAGGTACTCTCAAGGTTTATCCTGTAACCCTGTACCACTCTTATAGATCTCTTGTCAGTGTCAGCCTTGTGGATGAGTCAACGGCCATTGCTTGATTGATTTGCTCTCTGTGGAAGCCTGAGAGAAAGTTTTCTCTCCATGTTACTCTCCTTAGGCACACTATACATCATCGATCACATTCCACTGTGGCCCCATAATCTCCTTGATCAGAAAATTTGGGGCATTACTGAGTTACATGATGTTACAGTACAGGTTCTCCTATGGAGGACACATCATGTTTTAATTATTATTCTTTCAATACTGGGTCTTTCTATGCAGTTCAGATTTGTAGTGATCCTTTTGTTTCAATCTCCCCAGTACTGGGATTATAGGCATGCACCACCACGCCCAGTTTTGGTGGCTGGCCCAGCATGCCTGC
Organism: Ctenomys sociabilis; assembly: GCA_004027165.1. NCBI lineage: Eukaryota > Metazoa > Chordata > Mammalia > Rodentia > Ctenomyidae > Ctenomys > Ctenomys sociabilis. Next base: position 40,481 of record PVKA01006323.1, read on the forward strand.
GGTTCCAGAACCAACATAGCATGCAGTACCAGTGATCGAACTCATAGTGATTCTCCTGTCTCAGCCTTTCCAGTGCTTTTGGGTAGGTGTGTGCTACCTTGCCTGGTTCTGGGGCTGGCACAGCACATCTGGGGTTCCAAGGCTGGCATGATGTGTAGTACTAGGAATCAAACTCAAGGCCTTGCACTTGTAAAGCAGGCACTTAGAGCTATCTCCCCAGCCCCATACCATGTTTCTGTGAGCTTGCTTTTTCCTATGGGTGGCCCTGAGCAGCAGTATTCCATGTATTTTTTATCACACTTCATAAAGCATGAAGGAGGACTTCCAGAACTGCTGCAAAAAGTGACAAGAACAACAGGATAACTGTATTCAAAGCTAAATGGGATATTTTAAAGGGGATTCATGGCATTGTATCTTTTACTGCAATATATTTAAAAAATTCAACATTCATCTTATATTATACTGATGCCTCATTTATCAGGAATATTATAGTTTTCACTATCTAAAGAGTACTTCAGTAATATATAGTAAAGGGGAATAAAGGAATTACTAGAATGTCAACTATCCAAGGATAATCCTAACCAAGGAAGCAAAGAGAACTATTTGTTTTGTTTTGTTTTTAAGCAGGGGCAAAGAAGACTAGTATGGAAAATAAAGATGAGATTATTTACAACATGAAAAGTAGGTGAAAATTCTCTTCATATAGGTTGGCTTTTCTTGTTAAAATTTTTAACTTCTGTATGGTGCTCTCCACTTGATTATTTTCTTATTATTCAGAAAAGGATAATACAGGATACGAGTCTGACATAGAAGATGTAGCTTCCCAGGAGAATTTGTCTTCATTAAGAAAAAGACATTTTCATCGAAGGTAAGACAAATAAAAAATAAAGAGGGCCCTCTGCTTAGTGATGGTGGGTGATACCTGGATCATTGACCAGGCTCTCTGGGGACTAGGTATCTATTTATGTTATTTCGTATTACAAAGTAAATTTAAGCGACGTTTGGACCACCCTTAGGTACATTGAGGGTAGAGTTTTCTGTGACAGCAGTAACATGGAGTAGTGTGCCATCCTTTGAAAAAGTAGAGGGCTGTGAAATACCTGGTCAGATTTGTAACTTGAGCACATTCTCTTCCTGTGGAGTTACTGCCAGGGTCAGAGCATGAGAAAGGGACACTCGATTTCATCTTGTAGGGCCTCTTATACAGTCATTGGGAGCTTCAGGACTTTTTCAGTGATGCTGCCCTCAAACTCACTTTCTGTACATTCCACCCATCAGTACCCAGAGCAAGTCCTGCTCCTCTCACTTCCCCAGTTCAGCTGCTGCTTCTACTGGGAGAAATGTTACTTGAAAAGTTACTGCTTGGTTATTTTCTCCTGAAGGATTCTGTCCACCCCTCTTTAATATGTAAAATCACCATATCAAGATCACCGCGATATCTCTGAAATTTTTAGGTTTTGTGTTTTCTTGTTAAATTTTAAGTTTTGGCCTATCTAGGATGAGTTACAGTATGTTTTCAAGTTTGAGTTTCTGTAGGATATTTTAGAACAATGCTCAAAAGTTTTGGAAATATGTTGGGGAAATTAGCTAATTTTATTAGGATTTTCTTCTCTTAGTATTTTGTGAGGCAGTTTATTATAGCTACCTGATATCTTTTTGAATATGCTTTTCCCTAGAAATTTTCTTGACTCTAGAACTAAAAGTGGTTATATTGAAAGATAAGTAAGAAAATTTATTCCTAATACTAATTTTACAGGTTAAAAAAAGCTAAAATCAGAAAGCTGAAGTAATTTTTCCATGATAATATAACCATATACCCACAGAGAAAAGACTACAAGCCAGGCATCTGTCTCTTGATATTACCATTTTCACTTTGTTCTCACAAATCCTTGGTGTATGCAGAATGGAAACGTTAAGGTAGACTCTTCAGATAAAAAAAATCATTTAGCCCTTACTTTGATTAGGTATTAATTTGATCCAGTAAACAATTTCCAAATGGCTTGGCATCTTGATATTTAATTGTATTTGTCTTTGTTATTTCTTGAAGTTGCTAACCCAATCACATTTTATTCAGTCAGAGTCATTTTAGATTTTTATGTAATCCTATTTATCCATCTAGAATAGTTATATTCTTTGCAAAGTATAATCACGTTGATTCTGAAGTGTAACTTGAGCAATGTCTCAGACTTGAATTGTGTTATTATGGTTTCTCTTTTAGATGATGTCACTTTTTCTAAGTAAATGATGTATACTTGAATCCACCTTTTAAATGTGTCTTGTAAGAGTGGGGAGAGCTTTATTGATGTAATAAATACTGCCCCATTTCTTTTTCTCATCTCATTTTATTAACAATGTCTACATTCTGATTTTAATTATCTTAAAGTTAATTTTTAGGAGCTTGTCTTAATGAAATAATATGAAAAAATAGTGTTCAGGGTTAGGTAGCTTTGTAGCACTCACTTTATGAATTAGTCAGATTCATACTGAATTAACAAGAATCGTACTACACTTAATCTTAGCCAAAAGGCTAAGATTCTTAATCTTATACATTAAAAAGTTACACACACACACACACACACACACACACAAATGACATTCCTCACTTAATGATCTAGCTCTTTAATGACTATTTAGACTTACCAACTTGCCACTCAGACTTACAACCCACATTTGGACTTATGATACAGAAACATGAAGGTTAGTGTAGCCTATGATGGCTTCTTATACACTATACAGTAATTTCTGCTGACTGTGCTGCACAGTATAGTATAGTACTGTGGTTTAATGTTAGGTATATACAATACTTTATGTAAGAGTTATGCAAATTAAAGCAAGTCATCAAGTTGGAGTTTCCTCTCACCATTTTTTGTTCTGAATATTGAAATGTGTATACTGTATACAGTTCCACATTGAGTGACCAGTTCATTTAATGACCTAGACTTATGAATAGGACTTCATTACTAAATGAGGAATGACTGTATGTCAAACAAACACTAATTAAAAAGAGTTAGTGGAGCAAGCGAGCAGTCAGCCTGAGACACCACAGACCAACTTGCCCAGCAACTCCCAGGAGCCCCCACACCTGCCAAGCAAGTGGGAATTTTTACAAATCTCCCATCACCCAATCCACGCAACTCAGGTTTGGTGAGTGTGTGGGAGAGCCTTTGGCTTCCCTCCATGTGGTCTGCATCATCTAGAGCCGCTGCCCCCAAGACCTCCGAGCTAGCAAGTGGTCGAGTAAGAAATCCCAGACTGACTTGTCTGGAAACTCCCTGTAGCCTCTATCCCCAAGCCTGCCAAGTGAGTGAAAATTTTTCTGAATCTCCCGTCTCCCAAACCACACTCGCCTGGCCTGGTGAATGTATGGGAGAGCTTCTTCTTTCCCCAGTGTTCCCTGGACCAGGGACACAACAGACGGGAACCAGAGGCTCACAGTTGTACCAGAAAAGCTGCAGCAAAAAGGAACTGAACATAACAGCGAGATCCAGGCCAGACATAACTGAACAATCTCAAACTTAATAGACTGGTGAGAACATAACGTGCTAAAATTGTAACTTCAACAAAGCTCTACACCAAAGGTCAGAGGTCAGTGGTATACAAAATGACAAAGACAAGGAGCGAAAGGCAATCTCAGGCCTTGAGTCCACCAATAAGTGCAGACGACACTAGCTCAGCTGAAATGAATGAATTAACAGATACAGAAGCAAAGGAACAACAGCAGAAAGGTATAGAGGAAATCAGTCCAGAATTAACACCTGAAATAAAAAAAGAAATTTTTAAATACATAGCATCTGAAGTAATGAATCAAATCCAGAAATGTATGGGGGAAACCCAATGCCCACCCAAAACAAGTGCAGAAAACTATTCTAGCTGAAACATATGAATTAACAGTGTTGCAAGCAAAGAAACAACAGCAGAAAGGTAAAGAGGAACTCAAAGCAGAAGAACTTCTGAAATAAAAAAAGAATTCTTTGAAATCATAACATCTGAGGTAGAGAATCTCTTCCAAAAATATATAGAGGAAATCCAATTTGGAAAAACCTCTGCAGTAAAAGAATTAATAGCTACCTCTAAAGAAGAAATAGATAAAAAAAAAATAGAGATCAGAAATATGACAGATTCCTGGAATGAGCAATACAGAAAAGAAACAGATTGCATGAAGCTGATCAAAGAGATATAGAAGAACATAAAATCTCAACCAAGACTCTACAAAACCATTTGAGTGAAAGTGAAGACAGAGTTTCAGATCTTGAAGATGCTGGGGCATCTAGCGAAAAGGGGAGAAAGGATCTCTTACAAACAATGAGGATGTAGGAAAAAAATAATCCATCACCTGCAAGATGATACCAAGATGAACAAGGAGTGATTGGCATGAAAAAGAATGGAGGAGCCAATACACATTATATAAAGAGAATATAGGCAGTAGTAATAGCAGAAAACTTCCCAAATATGAGGAAACAATCCAACATTCGGGTAAGCAAAGCATGCAGAATACCAAATAACTTCAACCCAAGTAAAAACACACTGAGACATATAATAGTCAAAATCCCAGAAATCCAACACAAGAATAATATACTGAAAGCTGCTACAGAAAAGAAGCAGATCACATTCAAAGGAAAGCCCATCAGAATTACAGCAGACTTCTCTACACAAACCATGAAGGCAAGGAGAGCATGGAAAAGAGTACTTCAAGTCCTGTATGAAAACAAATTCCAGCCCATACTACTATACCCTGCAAAAGTCTTTCAAGTTTGGTGGAGGAGTGAAATATTTCCACGACAAAGAACAACTAAAGAATTTCATGATGACAAAGCCATCCCTTCACAGGCTGCTGAGGAGATGTTCTAGAGAGAGACCACAATGACCATAACTCTACGAATGAGAATGGAAGGAGCCCACTAAACAGTACATCAGTTAAACACAGGATAAAAAGGAGTAAACAACAGCAGGTAAATATCATGACAATCATAAGTCAACACATTTCAATTATAACCATCAATGTAAATGGACTCAATTCACCAATTAAGAGAAATAGACTGGCACAGTAGATTAGGAAACAAAATTCAATAATATGCTGTATTCAAGAAGCACATTTAACTCAAAAAGAGATTCATAGGCTCAAAGTCAAAGGATGGAAAATAATACTACATGCCCCAGCACCTCAGAAAAAAGCAGAAGTAGCAATTCTGTTCTCAGACAGTCTCAACTTCAAACCAAGAGGGATCAAACGACACAAAGAAGGCTACTATATACTGGATAGGGGAAAAATTCAAGAGCAAGAAGTAACACTCATAAATATTTATGCACCAAACACAGGAGCACCCAACTCTGTAAGACAAATCTTAATGGACATGAGAAACCTAATATCTAAGACCACAATCTTAACAGGAGACCTTAACACCCCCTTATCTCAAAAAGATAGATCAAGCAGACAAAAAATTAGCGAGGAAGTAGCAGAACTGAACCAGAGCTTGGAACAAATGGACCTGGTGGACATATAAAGAGTTTTCCACCCTACCACAGCTGAATACATATTTTTTTCAGGTGCACATGGGTCATTTTCTAAAATAAACCACATATCAGTCCATAGGTCATGCTGAAGTATATGCAAGAAAACAGAAATTATTCCATGCATATTATCAGACCACAGTGCAGCAATATGGAATGAAATGACAAAAGAAACCAGAAAAACCCACTAAATTCATGGATATTAAACAACACCCTACTCAGCATTCAATGGGTCACAAATGAAATTAAATAAGAAATTGAACAATATCTACAATTCAATGAAAATCAACCACAGCTTATCGGAATTTATGGGATGTGATGAAAGCAGTTCTTAGAGGGAAAATCATAGCTGTAAACTCACACATTAGGAAAACAGAAAAGGAACAAATAAACACCCTAATATTGTGCCCCCGATATCTAGAAAATGAAGAGCAAACGAATGAGAACAAAGCACAAAGATGGGAAGAAACCATAAAGATTAGAGCAGAAATTAATTCAATTGAGATGAAGAAATCAGTTCAAAGAATCCACAAATCAAAAAGTTGGTTCTTTGAAAGACTAAATAAAGTTCATAAGCCTCTAGCCAACTTCATCAAAAAGAGGAGAGAAAAAAATTCAAATACAAGCAATAACGAATGAAAAGGGTGAAATAACCATAGACCAGTGGAAATTCAGAAGATTATCAATAACTACTTCGAGAATCTTTATGTTCATAGAATAGAAGACACAGAAGAAATGGACAGATTCCTCAAAATGTACAAATTACCAATACTGAACCAAGAACATATAACAACTCTCAATCAGCCAATAACAGCAAATGAAATACAAAATGTAATAAAAAGCCTACCGACAAAGAAAAGTCCAGGTCCTGATGGGTTCACAGCTGAATTCTACAGGAAATTTATAGAAGATATAATCCCCACACTCCACAAACTCTTCAATGAAATTGAAAAGCAAGTAGTCTTCCCAAAATCATTTTTGGAGGCAAGTATTATATTGATTCCAAAGCCAGGGAAAGACAACCAAAAAACAGAATTACAGGCCAATCTCCCTCATGAACATAGATGCAAAAATCCTCAATAAAATCCTAGCAGACAATACAGCAAATCATCAAGATCATACAACATGACTAGGTAGGATTCAATCCAGGGATGCAAGGATGGTTCAATATTTAAAAATCTATAAATGTATTACACTACATTAATAGACTGAAATCTAAAAACCACATGATCATCTCAATTCATGCAGAGAAAGATTTTGACAATGTCCAACACTCATTAATGTTCAAAACTCTACAGAAAACTGGAATAGGTGGCCTCTTCCTCAGTTTAATAAAAGCCATCTATGACAACCCAATGGCTAATATAATTCTAAGTGGGGAAAAACTGAAATCTTTTACTATTAAATCAGGTAAAAGACAAGGATGTCCTCTATCACCCCTCCTATTCAATATAGTTTTGGAATCATTAGCAACAGCCATTAGACAAAAGGGAGAAATAAAATGAATAATAATAAATAAAGAAGAACTTAAATTATCACTATTTGTAGATGACATATACTGTACTTGGAAGACCCAAAAATCTCCTCCAAGAAGCAACTAGAACTGATAAAAAATTCAGTAGCATAGCACGATATAAAGTCAATACTCAAAAGTCAATAGCGTTCCTCTACACAGATAATAAACACACTGAGAGGGAAACAATAGAAGCAATATCTTTTACAGTAGCACCGCGGAAAATGAAATACCTTGGAATTCACTTACCCAAGAAAGTCAAAGATCTTTTCATGGAAAATTACAACACCCTATGAAAAGAGATCATAAAGGATTTCAGAAAATGGGAAGATATTCCATGATCCTGGATAGGAAGAACCAACATCATGCAAATGGCCATACTCCCAAAATTGTTGTACAGATTTAATGCAATCCCTATCAAACTGCCAACAACAACCTCTCAGACATAAAGAAATCATTCCTAAAATTTATTTGGAATCAGAAAAGACCTAGAATAGCAAAGGCAATCCTGGCCAACAAAGACAAGGCAGGAAACATCAGAATTCCTGACTTGAAATTATACTACAAAGCCACTGTGATAAAATCAACATGGTATTGGCAATGAAATAGACTTGAAGATCAGTGGAATACATTAGAAGATGCAGAAGTTTCTGTGTACACACTCAGCCACCTGAGCTTCCACAAAGGGGCCAACATGCTTACTGGAAGAAAGATAGCCTCTTTAGCAAATGGTGCTGGAAAAACTTGCTTTCTACATGCCGAAAACCAAAACTTGACCCAGCTCTATCACCATCCAGTAAGCTACAGTCAAAATGGATTAAAGATCTAAACATTAAAACAGAAACACTAAATCTCCTGCAAGAGAAAGTAGGAGGAACTCTTGAAGACCTAGGGATAGGCAACAAGTTCATTAACAAACATGTATTTGCACAGGAAACACTTGAAATAATTAACAACTGGAATCAACTCTTCTTGAGGAGTTTCTGCACATCAAAAGAAATTATCAACAAAGTGAAAAGACAACCCACAAATTTTGAAAAAATCCTAACTAATAAGCACTCAGAGAAAGGTCTGCTCTCTAGAATATATAAAGAACTAAGATATATTAGGGCCCTGAAATTTATAGACCCAATCCAGAAATGGGCGTCAGAGATGAATACACACTTCTTGGAGGATGAAATTAAAGAAGCAAATAAATATATGGAAAAATGCTCCACATTGCTAGTTATCCTTGAAATGCAAGTTAAAACAACACTGAGATACCATCTCACTCCAGAAAGAATGACTATCATAAAGAAAGCAACCAACAACAAATGTTGGAGAGGATGTGGGGAAAGGGAACACTTCTCCACTGCTGGTGGGAATGTAGACTGATACAACCATTGTGAAGGTCAGAGTGGAGACTCCTCAGAAATATAGGACCAGAAATCCCATTCAAGCTGGCTATCCCCCTACTGGGAATTTTTCCCAGAGGAAGTGAAAACATCATATCATAGTTATATATGTGTACCTATGTTTATAGCAGCACAATTTGTGATAGCAAAATCTTGGAAACAACCAAGATGTCTGTCACATGAGGAATGGTTAAAAAAGGTGTATTTCTATATAACGGAATATTACTCAGCTATAAAGAAGGATAAACTTGAAGCATTTATATTGAAGTGGATGCCACTTGAACATATAAGTGAAAAAACCAGACAGACATGTGCAAATATCATATAGTCTCCCTGGTATAAGAAATCAAAAGAAGAAATAGAAATAGAATGGTATAATAACAACTAAAAAGAATTTAGTCAGATAGTTAGGGTACAGTGAATGGGTTATGTTGCATGGTACTAATCAGCTTCTCTTCTGGATGGTTAACAACGTAAGTTCACACATCAAAAATTGGAGAAATGGAAGCGCCACGAGGTCAGACAACAGTTTGGCCCTAAGCTTTCAAGGTCAGTGAAGACTCAGGATGTAGGAGAACCTGTATTGTAACATCATGGAACTCAGTTGTGCCCCAAATTTTCTGATCAGGGATATTATGGAGCCACAGAGGAAGGCAATTGATGATCTATGTTATGCCTAAGGAGAGTCATGTGGAGGGAAAACTTTCAGGCTTTCACCGAGAGCAAACTGGGCAAGCAATGGCCATGACTCATCCACATGGCTGATACAGGCAAAGGATCTAGAGTGAGGTACAGGATTACAAGATAAACCCTGCGGGGATTTGACTGACCTCATTAGATACAAATGCTAAATTTTTTTTATATAGGTCTTTCTTTATCTCGCTCTTAATGATCTAGCACAAAAGTATAAAAATGAGGTATATAAAATAAGGTCATAAAATAAGTTAAGCTGTAAATGGCTATAGTCAACAACTTCTTCATATAACTCACTATTATAGTGGACTGCTGGACTGTGTTTGATTGTTTCACTGAGTTCAGGCACCTATAATGGTTGAATGACAATGGAGTGCCCATCTTTGACAGGTCTAAACAAAAACAAGGAGATACAAAGGTTGAATCATGCTATGTTTGTATAAACAGTACTGTTAGGATAAATATGCTGTACTTCTGCATAATTCTATGGGAAGCAAGATTTGCACTAATAGTGGTTGGACAAGATATTATTTCAGCTTCTTGTACTGTGGATAACCACTAGGAAGATAACAAGTTAGAAATATTAATTATTGAAACTGTACTATAATTCAGCTTTTAAAAAAGATAGGTATACAGCTACATTCTCTTAATTCATTGATCAGAGACATCTGCTCTAATAGTGTTTATAAGTAGAGTATCATGTATGCACTTTGTATGACAACAAACCACTACAAAAACAATGTGCAATGTGTTAATTATTGAATCTGTCCTGCCAATTTGAGTTAAAACTGTCTCATTGCTATTTGTTTTTCAATAAAAGAAAATAAAATTTAAAAATAAGAGTTAGTGTAGATATGGTAATATCAGACAGTAGGCAATAAGAAGTCCCTATATAATGTTAAAAATTTAGAGCCGGGCGTGGTGGCGCATGCCTGTAATCCCAGCACTAGGGAGGCTGAGGCAGGAGGATTGTTGTGAGTTCGAGACCAGCCTGAGCTACAAAGTGAGCTTAAGGCCAGCCTGAACTGCACAGTGAGACCCTGTCTCAAAAAAAAGACAAAAAAAAATTAATTTACAAAAAAGATATAAATGGGCTGGGGAGAGAGCTCAGAGCATAAGTGCCTGCCTGGCAAGCACAAGGGCTCAACTTTGATCCCTGGTACCACATGCCATGCAGGCCCCATGACCCCAGGCACACTATGTTGGCCCTGGAACTGGGCATGGTGGCACACACCTGTAATCCTGGCACTGGGGAGGCTGAGACAGGAGAATCACTATGAGTCCAAACTGGGTAACAAAATCCTGTATAAAAAAGATAGAAATCTGTATTTACAAACTTCTGTGATAGCATGCAGCTGCATCATAATTTTATATAGGTGAAAGTAAATTTATTATAAAAGTACTGTAGATATGAGCATAGTCCAGCAGTGCATTACCATTACAGCAAGGTTAAGGACAGCACCAAAGGTGGAGGATGCTTTGGGAAAGGATCTTGAAAGAGCCAGAGCTTTTGGCAGGGAGACAGAAACCACAGTATTGTACCCACTTTGTTAGTTTCTTAAGTACAGCATTCAGATAGAAGTTGGCTGGTGCCAAGAGGCCTACATATCTTAGAGCAGAGTGTCTTGGGTCTGGCTAAAAGCAGAGACACTCTCAGGGCGCATGCAGGGCTGTCTACATAACATTTCTTTCCCAGGGAACATAGCCAGTTTCTCTGAAAAAGGCAGCAGCCAAGGTCATTTCAGCCAACATCTGCATTTTGCTAACTCCCATCACTTTTAGCCCTTTCCCCAGTAGAATATAATGATAGTGTCAGAAAATATAAGTCAGTTGGGTACTCTCATTTTATCTAGGAATGGAACATTCTAGGTTCCACTGGGTACCTGATACCACAGACAGTACTAATCCCTATTCAGATGGTCCCCTACTTAACACTGGTTCCACATAAGATTTTGTTTTTACTATTAGAGTGGTGCAAAAGCAATATGCATTTAATAGAAATAGTGTTTAAAAGTTTGATTTTTTGGGGAGGGGATAGAAATATGTATTAATTTGTTCTCTTATGATGCTGGGTAGCCATAGTGAACTGCAGCGTCCAGTCAGCCACACAGTAAAAGATTACAGAGTAACTACACTATATAGTAGAAATGCTTTCTTTTTTCCAATTTTGGGTTCAAACCCAAGATGATATGTATAGCAAAAAAGCATACCTCCAACCCTTTTAGAAAACCTTTTTTTTAAATTTTAAAGTTTTTAAAAATCTTTTATTTATTATTTGGTACAGGGTATCAACATCCAGCTCAGACTCAGTGATCCTCCTGTATCAGCCTCCCCAGTGCTGGAATTATATGCATGCACCAACATGCCCAGTTTTCATGGCCAGAACTGTGAGCCCAGGATTATGGGGCCATCACAGCTTGCAATACCAGGCATCGAATTCCGGTTCTTGCTCTTGCCAAGCAGGTGCTTAGACCACTGAGCTATCTTCCCAGCCCTAAAACAACTTTTATTTTTTGTTGTACTTTTATTATTATTTTTAAAGAATACAAAATAGTGATAAAAGAAAACAGCATTATACATGATACAAGATTTCACTAATCAAAGTAATAGGAATTCAACAATGGTTGCTGTATTACTTGATGCTATGTGCAAATTAGTTTTTCAGATTACCAGATATAAATGTATAAATTTTGTTTTTTAAAAAAATAATAACTAAGAAGTTATAAGAAATTCAAGAGAGAAAAAAATCAGAATAAAACAAAAACTGTAAGCATTAACTGCTTTCTTTTTTTATATTCATATAATTAGAATTATCAAAGTAGAAAGGAGTAGGCAGTAAATATTTAAAGATTTAAAATTTCTGAATTTAGTTCAACTTATAATACCACATTTCCAAGAAAAATGAACCTTTTGCACAAGAAATTTAAATGAAATTATGCCAAGATACATGAAAATGAAATTGTCCAAAACTTATTATAAAGAAAAAAATGCTTAAAGCACATACATAAAAAATATTAGTTATGGAAGAACAAAGTTAAATAGCACTTAATTCCACATTAGAAAGAAAAAAAAGTGACCAAGTGTGTAAGAAACTAGACTAATTAAAGGAATAAAAGAAAAAAAAAACATCTATCCTCTTTGAATTTTATATAGCAAACATACCTTTGAAAACTAAAAGTAAAATATTTTCTATTTATACAAACTTGAAATATTTATTTTAATACCTCCAGATGTAGCACATGGGAAGTAACAAAGAGCATAATTCAAAAGGCATGAGAAGTTGCAGTATGCTCCTGGATGAACAATAAAGAGCTCTCAAAGTGGTATATCTTGCAAAACTCTCATTCAGGTATAACAGAGAAGTAGAATGCTTCCATGACAAAGAACAACCAAAGAATTTCATGACAAAACCAAGCCTACACAAACTACTAAATGATGTTCTAGAGAGGGAACGAAATGATTACAACCCCATGAAAGAGAATGGAAAGAACCCACCAAATAGGGCAAACAAACACAGAAGAATAAGAGGTATACAGTAGTATTCTTTCAGTTATTCTTTTGTATACAGCAGCAAAATATTTCCATCAGCACACTCTACAGATGGACTTCTCTTGCACCTTATGGGTCAAGATTGCATATGGGACTACAGGGTGGATTTCAAGGAAATAGCTGTAGCTCAGTCCCACAAGTGACACCTGGCCACCAGTAAGTGATCATTATCCATGTCCTCAAAATACTAAAACTTCGTATGATATCCTATCCCCAAACTGTCAGAAGTGATGGTCATTTATTTGTGATTCCAGCATTTATCTTATATTTCATTCTTATTATTTCTTTACTATCATGAAAACCTTTTCTTAGTTCAAATGTTTTGAAACATTTAATTTTTAATTAGTATTTTTCTGAATAATGCTTAATCTTAATTTTTGTTTTAAGATTTATACTATATCTTTGAATTGCAATTTATCTAAATGACATTATATGGTATCTTCTCCTAATATTAGAAACTTTAAAAAGTATATTTGTATTTTCTGTTGACTTTATATTACTTCTTTCCTGTCTTTTATACACACATACATACACATATACATGGGAAAAATACATGTATAACCCAGCATAAGATTTGTACTGTTTCATAGAAATCTTCAATGACCTTTTAAATAAGGGTTCATCTAATACATTTTATATAGTCCTGCATAAAAAACTTTTAATATGAGATAAGGTCAGGCTAAATTACCTAGGCTGGCCTCAAACTTGTGATCCTTGTGTTTTAGTCTCCCAGGTAGCTGGGGTTATAGATGTGTACCACCTCACCTGGGTACAAATGCATTTGTTTTGCTCATACTATTTTCAAATTATAATGGCTTTGCCAGGGTATATATGACCTGTGAGAAATGCATTTACTTGCCCAGACCCAAGGAATAGATTTGGAGACACAAAGAACAGTGAGCAAGGCTGAGTGTCTACTGTTTGAGCAGGCATACACAGGGAAGTTATTGTAAGCCATTTATCCCTGCGTGCAGGACCCTTCCTTCAGTTTCTCACTGGCTCAGTACTGTGGGAGGAACAGCCTTTGTGGGATATCACCTAAGTTTCAATATCTCTTTATAAGGAAGTTTCCTGGTCCCTTTCCTGTTTTGAGTTTGAATTTTATCTGTTCTTTACTTTGGAACTTTCTGAGAAGCCAGTGTTGTTCTTTAGAGGCTTTATTCTGTGCTTAGTATGTCTCCACTTAACCTTAGTTACTTTACCCTGAAAATGAACCTTTCTTCTTCCCCCTTTCCCACTCATACCTACACTTTTCAACAAAGATTATCGCTCCTCCTCTCATATTCCATTTGTTTAGGAGTCTTTCAGTTGCATGACCTTTTTCATGTTCACAGGCTGCTTGACAATTTTGCATGCGAGTAACTTTCTAGAGTTAAATACTTATCTTGAAAATGGCCCACCTTAAGTTACTTTCATAGCCCTACGATAAGTCAAAGAATATCTGAATATACTGTTTTCTCTATAAATACATACTTATGTTAAAGTTTAATTTATAAGTTAGGTACACGGAGAAATTAAAAGAAGAAATCAATAATAAGAACACCAATATAAAAATCAGTGAATTTATTTTCCTCCTTTATAATTTCATGGTATCTCAGTTATTGTTCTCTCATTGCTGGGACAAGATACCTGACACCCAAAATGAAAGAATGCGAGGTTAGTTTAGTGCACAGTCACTGAAAGTTTCAGTCCATACTCAGCTGGCTCCATAGCACATGGCAACAGTTCATGGTGGCAGAAAACAGCAAGAGCAAATGGGAAGAGTAGGGGCAACAGTGGCAACAGAGAGCAGATCTCTTTCCTCCTTATATTGCCTTCAGACTGTCTGCCCCAGGCTGGGTGTAGCACTAACACCCGTGATCTCAGCAGTACTGAGACCCATAATCTCAGCCTTGGATCATGAATTAATCCCAAAGTATAGAGATATACCCTATGACCGCATGAGGCTTTGTGGGGACAACTAGGCACAAACCATAACACATGGATAGAAGATCTGTTCTGACTGCACATCTTAACAACCTCATTATACAGTATTTTCTTTCCTTGTTCATAAAACTATAATTTGTAATTGACAATAAATATACATGCTTATGGAGTACAGTGTGACATTTCAGTGCATGCATGTAGTGTGTGACAATAAGATCATGGTATATCTTTTATCTCAGATGTAGATCTTTGTGTTGAAAAATTCAAAATCTTTGCCTTTAGTGATTTTGAAATAATGTTTTCAATCATAGTTTTGCTACTGTGTTGTAGAACACTATGGAATGGGCAAAAAATCATTACCATTTATTCTTTCTACTCTGTTGGTTATTTCCCTTCCAATGCAGAAACTTTTTAATTTGATGAAGTCCTATTTGTTGATTCTTAGTTACATTTCTTGTGCTATTAGAGTCCTATGTAGTAAGTCTATGGCTATGTCTATGACTTGAATTGTTCCTCTATGCTTTTTTTTTTTTTTTAGCAGTTTCAAAGTTTCAGGTCTGTGATACATTTTGAATTGGTTTTATATATGGTGAGATATAAAGATCTAATTTCAGTCTTCCACATATTGTTATACCTTTTTTCCAGCACTATTTATTTAAAAACCTTTTTTTAGAAAACCTGTCTCCTTTGTCAGGAGTCAAATGGCTGAAGATGTGTGGCTTTGCTTCTGTGTCTTCTACTGTATTCCATTGGTTTACATGTCTTTCTATGCCAAGACCTTTCTGGTTTTGTTACTGTGGCATTCTAATATAATCTGCAACTAGGTATTGTGATGCCTCTAGCCTTCCTTGTTTTGCTTATGTTTGCTTGACTATTCTGGGTTTTTTGTGTGTTTTATATGAATTTAGGATTATTTTTTCTAGTTCTGTGAAGATTTTCATTAAAATTTTGGTAAAGATTACATGGCCATTGTCTGGCACTTTCTTCTTGCTGGGACAAAATACCTGACACACACAAGTTAAAGGAGGAATGGTTATTTAAACTCACAGCTTATAGAGGTTTCAATGTGTTGTCAGCTGGCTCCAGGGTTCTGGACATGGAAGAGAGGAAACAGTCCATAGTGTGGCAGGCAAGAGGCAGTTAAGACTTCCTTCTGCTTCCCCCTTTTATTTCATTCAGGGAGAAGCCTATTGATTGGTGCCATTCTCATTCTTTCTTCAGTAAATCTATCATCCATACATAGAACTTCGCCAAACCAACTAACAGAGTAATCCAGTTACTCCCTAAAGCCCTACCTGTGAGTGCCTGAGGCTTTGGGAGGAAATGTAGATCTCAGTGACTGAAGTGCCAGAATCATTGTCAGAATCATTGCTGGAATCATTACTCTTGTATGTTGAGGCCATTATTAAGTAAAATTGGGGTGAGTTGGATGTAATACTTATTATATGATTATGGTTGATCTGATAACCTCTGTGGCTACTAATGGATGAGAAAGCAGGCAGCATATCCCTTGTGGAGATAGAGGAGACAGGGACAGACCATTCACCACCCCAATGGGCTAGGATGGTAGAGCATGAGCTTTCATTATGCTGCCTAAAGTGGTGTGTAACTTAAAGCTTTTGAATTGTTTAAACTGAATTCTCCATTCACTATTTTTAGGTTATAGTTAGTGCAAGTAACCACAACCATGGATGATGATACTCTGGTTTCTCTTCAAATCGTATAAATCTTTTGCCTTTTACCAAAACCATGCATGAGGATGGCTACTGTTTAAAAAGAATTACAGGAAGAAATTGCTAAATTCACTATGAGAGCGGATTATTTAAGAATTTTTTAAAGATATTTTATTAAAAGTTTAGAAAATTTTTGAGAAAATTAGTGTTATCGTTGATACATTATATCAACTTGAGGAGTCTAGAAGCTTAACTAAATAATTCATCAATTTTACATCTTGAGGTTAAAAGGACATAACCTTACCACTCTAGCATGTTGTTTATTATTATTGAAACTGAGAAGTTTCAATCTTATTTATTTGATACAGGGTCTCTCTACACAGCTCAAACTTGTAGCAATTCTCCTGTCACAGCACCCCCAGCCCTGGGATCACAGGTGTGTGCCACCATGCCCAGTTTCGTTGGCTGGTTCAGCATGGCATGTAATCCTAGGGATCAAACTCAGGTTCTTGTGCTTGCTGGGCAGGCATTTAGACTGCTGAGCTGTCTTCCCCAGCCCTAACCTGATATGTTTAGAGTTCAACTAAATGATCCAGCAGGTGGCCAGCCAGGATCCATCCTTTGTAAACATCCTCAGCTTGTGGAAGATGAGGGCACAGAGTGGATAGATAGATTCTCCTGTTTTCAGCCTCTCAAGTGCTAGGATTACAGGCATCCGCCACCACATGCAGTCTCAATCGCTGTGTTAGCGCACCCCATGGGTGGGGTTGTCATGCATACCAGGGATTGAACTCCAGCTGCTGTGCTGTGCCTAAGCAGGCACTTTAGTCCACTGAGCTATCAGGCTGCCTTTAAAACCTGGTCTTTTCTAAGAGGAAATTATCTTGTGATAGTCTTCTAGCCTCATCATTCTTTGGCAACTAGATTAAGGTGGAGTAGCAAGTGTGTTCAAAGGTAAAAATGAGCTTAGGACTGGAGAGATTGTGGCTAAGATGATATGTCTCATTGAAGCACACTTGGCGTCTTTCCTGAATGTGAAAAGGTCTTTTCTATGATCCCCCAGAGGTGAAGTTCAGGGTTGTGGGAAGAGATACTGATTCCCATGCAACCTGAGGCTTCCAAGCTGAGGTGAGTCTCCTCTCTACTTGGTAGACTCACTTCCGGGCACCTGCACTCCTGCTAGATTGCATGGAGACACTGATACCTCTGCCTGAGGCTGTCTTACTGAGTTATGGCTCCTCTTCTATGTCCTGCATTCTGAAGAGCTCACTTGGTGCCAGATGTGGCCTGTTGAACCTTATGAATATCCAGCTAAAGGGCAGATCGCTTGCTGTTGGCCCATCTGCAGGGTAGGCAAGGTACACTACCATGAAGTTGAGATTAAAACTTAAAAATTTTAGAAAAATGTATGAAAGACTTACTTTTCTTACCCTGCCAGGGAAGAATTTATTAAAACTTATACTTTATATGTTGTTCAAAAGTCAATTAACCCATTAGAATTTAATATAAGTTATAATGATCACATTATTGCTAAAATAGCTAATTTTACATTTCACTAGGTGTTTATTCATATTTCAACTTGCTCAGCAAAACTAACAGATTTAACAGGAGTACCAAGTAGTTTCTTATATCTTCATATTTACTTATATTAAAAAATAATTATGTTTAGGCCTGTATTTTTTAATGATGGCTGAAAAAGTGCATTCCAGGGCCAGAAAATCTTGTTTTCTTGGCAGAACTGGGGATTGAACTCAGGCCCTTGCACTTGCCAGAGAAGCACTTATTCCACTGTGCCATCTCCCTGGCCCCCAGGATCAGAAAATTTTACAAAATTAAGCAAAACATATGTACAGAGACCAGACACACTATCAGGAAAGGTAAAGATCATTAAACTTTACGGAATTGAAATTATTAAAGACACTTCAAAAAGATGAAAAGACAGAACCTAGACTGTGACTGGAAACCCTGGAAGTAGAGATATAGAGAGGCATGACGAAAAGGTAGAAAATTAGGCAGGGCTAGAACTTAGAACTCAAATGCTAGGCCTTTTCCTTTCATATTTTAGGTACCAACAGTTGTCCCTCATCATCCTCTCTGTTACAGTGACATATAATTAGCAGTATTATTTTACATTTCTTGTTGGCTTCCCCATGAGAGTATTACGTTACTCCAGGGTGAGCATATACCACAGTTTGCTGTTTCACCTTGAACACAGTCTCTGTACATAACCCATCTCCAGAAAAGATTTGTTAAACTAAGGAGTGGGTTAATTGAAGCAAAATTGAGGACTAAAATACTGGTTATGGAATCTTTATTTTAATGTGATTTTTATTCTCTAATTAAAGTCGTATTGCCCACCATGGAGCTGGGGACTATACAAAATGTTGCAAGTCCATCAGAGGAGTCTAAATCCTCTCCACTGCATCCTGTAGAATCTTGTGGTGGGGGTGTGTGTAGATTACTATTGGATTAGATGGTGCAAGTACTAGTGAGGAGTATAGTTCTGAGAATATTGTAAACTAAATGTTGTATGCACTTATAAAAACTTTTCTGGGTGGCAGCAATAGTCTTTTTTCCCAAATGGAGCTAAGTTTCATTAATTTTAGAAAACAACTTCATGAATCAGTGTGGATCACTTGTGTTTATGTAGTGCTCTACTCTGTTTGAGTAATTCTTTCTAATTCTTTTACTGAGGGTTGTATTGTTCTTCTTAAGATACTATAGCAATCATATTTCATTTAGCTCTATTCTCCTAAAAATCACAATTATCATTAGCTTTCTTATGCCTGTAAGTTTTTTGAAAATGAAATTAACTCAGAAAAGTTAAAACCCTCTTGTTAGAATTTCCCATGAAATGATTATCAGTGGTTTTATCAAAGCATTTAGAAAGGTATAACTAATATGTTTATTGAGTTTTCTGTTTATTTTATTCATAGAAATTGTTAGTCCTCTGGAAAGAGGGCCAACATGGATTTAATTCATTTTTTAAAATGCACTTCTTTGTAAATCTGATTTGGCTTTATGATTTCATAAATGCATAATTAATACAAGGTGAAGATATTCTCAGGATACCTGAGAAGATTCAGTTTCTCTGTCATTTCCAAACTGGTATAGCTTCGAGGCTGTCTTTACACGTACTTGGAGCTGGTGGAGAGGGAACTGTATTTGAATGTAGACAAAACCTTGTATACATTTTGTTCAGTTTATTAACAAAATGAAACACAGGTAGGTCATTGTTTTATTTATTTACATTTCTAGAAGATTCTAGGTAGCAGTCAGATAGCTTAAAGCAATAGAAATGAAGAATTAGGAAACCTAAAATTACCCACAGAAGCAAAAGAGAAAGACATTTAGTTTTCTAAAGTTAAAGCAGAAAGTACATGTAGGAAACTAGAAATGAAGAAAAAGTAGGTAAAGGTTAGCTTGCCAACATTCTAAGGTTTGTATGCAACAAGGAACAAGGGGCCTTGATTTATCCTGAAGTTGGCTTGCAGGTATACTTCTGTGTCACAAAAAGAATGTTCTGTAAGCCCCAAAGATTAAACCCAGAGGTCACACTATTAGGAAGCATTTGCAGAAGTAAGGTTGCAAATGAAAGCACAAGAGCCAAGCAGATGGAAGTGAGTAATGAGAGGCAAGAGGCTGAAGAGGAAAAAAAAAGTGAACATGGGCTGATATTTGAAAAGTCTGTTAGCAGTTCTTAGCCAGACAGAGGTTTCTTAGGTGTGCAAATGCACACCTCTTATCCTAGCACTCAGGAGGCAGAGGCAGGAGGATTGGTGTGAATTTGAGGCCAGCCAGAACAATACATAGCAAGACTGTAGCTCAAAAACCTGAAAGGGGAAAAAGATAAGAGAACTCTTTTTTCTATGTTTTGGAAAAATCTATGGATAACAAGAAAAAATAAGTTGTAGAAAAATCTCAGAAAATAGGCATTGGTTTGAAAGTATAAAAGGATTAGTTTGGAATAGGAAGAAAGTAAGGAATAAAGAAGAAAGTAGATGCATTTATGTAAAAGAATCTATTCTGTCTTGAATTTTCTAGATGGCACTAAGGCAGAGGATGAGGGTAAGGACTATAGGAGGGCAGTGGCCAGGACCTAGCAGCAGTAGAGAAATGGTACAGGAAATTGACTGGGGACACTGGGTATTCCACATGGTTCTCTGCTGACGTTCAGCACCCTGGTGACTCCAGTGCTTTTCTCTCATTGTCTAGCAGAGGAAGGAGAGAAAATGAATAGTGGGATTGATGCAGGATAGCTATTTTGCAAGCAAGATACAGTGGATGGTTTCTGATCAGACATTGTGATTTTAGAATCATCTCAGAAATGAGCCTGTTTCAGGCAATGTCAGTAGGGGTGTGTGGTGAGCAAAAATGTGATAAAATTTGTAGAACGATGAGTGGAGAGAATTGCAGATTCTTTTTAAATCCATATGTTCCTTAAAACCATGTATATATTTCTCTCTTAGTGGGACTATCAGTAGCTCCTGCAAAACGGACACAGGGAGCAGTGAGTGTGAAGAACCTGCAGGGCCCTCACAGGCCATCCACCCCGGGCTTCCCGGCACAATGACATACTCTGTAGGGAGTTCCACAGAGGGCAGTGTTTCAGAAAGGTGCTCAGAGCTTTCTAACACCATAAAGGAAAAAGGTAAGAACAATTTTTGAAAAATAAGAAAATAAAGTTTTCTGGGATTTTCTTTTACAAATGAAAACATTGATTTATGTTCTAGTATAGTACTGCCAAAGCAAGTGCTGGATTTATGTATTTACTTATTTCTTTTTCTTTTTCTTTTTTTTTTTTTTTTTTTTTTTTTTTTTTTTTTTTTTTTTTTTTTTTTTTTTTTTTTGTGGAACTGGGGATTAAACTCAGGCCCTTGCGCTTGCCAGGCAAGTGCTTATTCTACTGAGCCATCTCCCCAGCCCCTGGATTTATGTTTTAAAAGAGTTGACTCTACTGCATTTTCTACTTTGGGCTACTTTTTACCCTGAGGCAGAAGGTTAGGATAAGGACTACAGGAGGCCAGTCACTTGGACTTAGCTGTGGAAGAGAAATGATGTTCACACCCCACATTCATAAGGATGAATTTCTGCTCTTTTGGTATACTAACAAGCATGTCAATTTAATAAGATTATGCTTTTGTATTTTCTTAAACCAGCGGAGAAGACTTGAAAATATGACCCAATTCCTAATTCCTTTAATTTTAATTTGTTGTACAATGTATACCGTATAAAAATAACCTCTTCACATTATAATCAAATGTTTATAGCATAAAAATTATACTTAGGTACAGTAGAATCATAATACTGGCAAATATATCTCAGAACCTTTTTGTGTATATAGATATATTCCTTATTTAACAACCTACCTGCTTAATGCTATTCTGTCTTAGGACCCATCATATGGACTTAGGACCTGTACTCTTATGATGTGGGAATGTGAGTAGCAGTGAGGTCTTATAGTGATTTCTGTAATACAGTACTATAATTTTTGCTGATTGTGCTGTATAGGACAGTAATGTCATTTTATCTACTTTATATACTATAATACTGAATGTAAGAGTTGTAGAGATAAAAGTAAAGTCGTTGGGATTGGGCTTTCATATCTTTGTTCTGACTGTTGTACATAGTACTGCTAGTTATGCATTTCCTCATTTAGCAACTAATTCATTTAACTAGTTGTAGTGAGCAGAACTCAGTTATTAAATGAGTGTGTACAATGCTTAATAGTGGTGAAATTTCTGAAAAATGTACACTAGAGTGTATCATAGTGTACTTATACTAACTAAGACAACGATGACATCAGGACATAGTATAATCTTATGGAACCAATTTAATCTATACAGTCTTACCAGTGACTATAATGTCATTGTGTGACACAAGTGTAATATAAGAGCATAATTTTGGTATAAATATAGGTATGTACAAATAGACATACACACAAACACACACACACACATATATAATATTTAGGTGCAAGTTTGGAGCATCATATACACAGCTCAAAAACTAAAACTGGAGAATGTCTTAAAAGTTACTCATGTCTACCTTCCAAGTACCAAAAGTATCTTTTATAATGAATTTTTAAATTTTATTTTATTATTTTTTATTTTATTGAAGTACAAATATCAATGAGACAGTTTTAAGATAACTTGACAAAATGGATTTGATAAATTAATAAATTTCAAACTGTTTTCATAAGGGTTTGGTATCACAGAAGGTGCATACATGATATTATACTTACAGACATTATTATAACATATGTCTCTGTGTCAGTAAACTAAGAGAGAGTAGCTGTTTACATATCTTAATTTTTATACCTGAATTACATCAAAGATTCAATAATTAATACTTTCTACCTTGTTATTTTCCTAGTGGTTGTCCATAGTACTAGAAGCCGACATAATATCCTGTCCAACCACTATTAGTGCAAATCTTGCTTCTCATAGAATTATGTAGAAGCACGGCGTATCTATCCCAACTGTACTGTCCATACACACATGATGATTCTTCCTTACTATACTCTTTCCTTTGTCTACACCTGTCAAAGATGGGCACTCCATTGTCATTCAACTAATTTAGGTGCCTGAACTCGACGACACAATTGAACACAGTCCAGCATTCCACAACAATAGTGAGTTATCTGAAGAAGTTGTCGACCATAGCCATTCACAGCTCAACTTATTATTATGGCCCCGTGGTATATATCTCATTTTTATACTTTTCTGCTGGATTGTTAAGACGTAGATAGAGCAAGACCTATATACCAGCACATGTACTTTTTGTCTTTTGTGAGGTCAGTGAAGTCCCCTCAGGTTTTATATTATAGTCCTGTACCTTATTCTGTAGATCCTTTGTCTGTATCATCCATGTGGATGAGTCACAGCCAATGCTTGACCAGTTTGCTCTCTGTGAGAGCCTGAGAGAAAGTTTTCTCTCCATGTGACTCTCCCCAGGCAAATGATAGAACTTTGATCTCTTTCCTCTGTGGCTCCATAATCTCCTTGTTCAGAAAATTTGGAACTCAACTGAGTTTCATGATGTTGTAGTACAGGTTCTCCTATGTCCTGAGTCTTCGCTGATCTTGAAAGGCTAGAGCCAAAATGTTGGCTGGCCTTGTGGCTCTTCTATTTCTCCAACTCTGGTTTGTGAACTTAGGTTGTTATCCATCCAGAAGAAAAGCTGATTAGTATCCTGCAGCATATGCCATTCACTTTGCCTTATCGGACTCAATTGATTTTAGCTGTTGTTGTACATTTCCATTTGTATTTCTTCTTTTCGCTTGTTATACTAGGGAGACTATACGATATTTACATATGTGTGTCCGGTTTATGTCACTTATGAGTATATGTTCAAGTGGCATCCACTTCAGTATAAATGCTTCAAGCTTATCATTCTTAATAGCTGAGTAATACTCCATTATATAGAAATACCACATCTTTTTCAACCATTCCTCATGTGATGGACATCTTGGTTGTTTCCAAGATTTTGCTATCACAAATTGTGCTGCTGTAAACATAGGTACACATATATCACTATGATACAATGTTTTCAGTTCCTCTGGGAAAATTCCCAGTAGGGGGATAGCCAGCTTGAATGGGATTTCTAGGCCTACTCGTTTGAGGAGTCTCCACACTGACCTTGACAATGGTTGTACCAGTCTACATTCCCACCAGCAGTGAAGTGTACCCTTTTCCCCACAACCTCACCAACATTTGCTGTTGCTTGCTTTCCTTATGATAACCATTCTTTCTGGAGTGAGATGGTATCTCAGTGTTGTTTTTGTTTGCATTTCACGAATGGCTAGCGATGTGGAACATTTTTTCATAGATTTATTTGCTTCTTTAATTTTGTCCTCTGAGAACTGTGTATTCATCTCAGATGCCCATTTCTGAATTGGGTCTTTAAATTTGAGGGTCCTGTTATATCTTAGCACTTTATATATTCTAGAAGTAGTCCTCTGTCTGCTTGCTTATTAGTTAGGATTTTTTCAAAGTTTGTGGGTTGTCTTTTCACTCTGTTGACAATTTCTTTTGAGACACAGAAGCTCCTTAAGAAGAGTTGATCCCAGTTGTTGATTTTTTCAACTGCTTCCCATGTGAATATATGTTTATTCATGAACTGTTTACCTACCCCTATGTCTTCAAGAGTTCCTCCTACTTTCTCTTGCAGGAGATTGAGTGTTTCTGTTTTAATGTTTAGATCTTTAATCCATTTTGACTTTAACTTAGTGCATGGAGATAGAGCTGGGTCAAGTTTTAGTTTTCATCATGTAGAAAGCCATGTTTTCCAGCACCATTTGTTAAAGAGGCTATCTTTCTTCCAGCGAGCTTGTGTAGTCCCTTTGTCGAAGATAAGATGGCTAAGTGTTTTCATAAATGTCTTTGTGTCTTCTAATGTATTCCACTGATCCTCAGGTCTATTTTGTTGCCAATACCATGTTGATTTTATCACAGTGGCTTTGTAGTATAATTTCAAATCAGGAATTGTGATGACTCCTGCCTTGTCTTTATTGGCCAAGATTGCCTTTGCTATTCTAGGTCGTTTGTGGTTCCAAATAAATTTTAGGGTTGATTTCTCTATGTCTGGGAGGTATGTTGGTGGCAGTTTGATAGGGATTGCATTAAATCTGTACAGCAATTTTGGGAGTATGGCCATCTTCACGATGTTGGTTCTTCCTATCCAGGAGCATGGAATATCTTTCCATTTTCTGAAATCCTCTACAATCTCTTTTCTTAGGGTGTTGTAATTTTCCGTAAAAAGATCTTTGACTTCCTTGATTAAGTGAATCCCAGGTATTACATTTTCTGCAGTGCTATTATAAAAGGTATTGTTTCTATTATTTCCCTTTCAGTGTGCTTGTTTTCTGTATAGGGGAATGCTATTGACTTTTGAGTATTGATTTTGTATACTGCTATGCTACTGAATTTCTGTATCAGTTCTAGTAGTTTCTTGGTGGAATTTTTGGGGTCTTCCAAGTAAAGTATCATGTCATCTGCAAATAGCGATAAGTTAACTTCTTCATTTCCTATTCTTATTCCCTTTATTTCTCCCTCTTTTCTAATGGCTGTTGCTAAGGATTTCAAGACTATATTGAATAGGAGGGGTGATAGAGAATATCCTTGTCTTGTACCTGATTTAAGAGTAAAAGATTTCATTTTTTCCCCATTTAGGATTATATTAGCTTTTGGGTTGTCATAGGTGGCTTTTATGAAGTTAAGGTAGAGTCCATCTATTCGAATTTTCTGTGGCACCTTGAACATGAATGAGTGTTGGACTTTGTCAAAAGCTTTCTCTGTATCAATTGAGATGATTGTGTGGTTTTTAGATTTCAGTCTATTAATATAGTGTATCATAGTGATATATGTGGACCTATGTTTATAGCAGCGCAATGTGTGATAGCGAAATCTTGGAAACAATCAAGATGTCCATCACATGAGGAATGGTTGAAAAAGATGCGGTATTTCTATATAATGGAATATTACTCAGCTATTAAGAATGATAAGTTTGAAGCATTTATACTGAAGTGGATGCCATTTGAACATATACTCATAAGTGAAATAAACCAGACACACATGTGTAAACATCGTATAGTCTCCCTAGTATAACAAGCGAAAAGAAGAAATACAAAAGGAAATGTACAACAACAGCTAAAATCAATTGAGTCCGATAAGGCAAAGTGAATGGCATATGCTGCAGGATACTAATCAGCTTTTCTTCTGGATGGATAACAACCTAAGTTCACAAATCAGAGTTGGAGAAATAGAAGAGCCACAAGGCCAGCCAACATTTTGGCTCTAGCCTTTCAAGATCAGCGAAGACTCAGGACATAGGAGAACCTGTACTGCAACATCATGAAACTCAGTTGAGTTCCAAATTTTCTGAACAAGGAGATTATGGAGCCACAGAGGAAAGAGATTAAAGTTCTATCATTTGCCTGGGGAGAGTCACATGGAGAGAAAACTTTCTCTCAGGCTCTCACAGAGAGCAAACTGGTCAAGCATTGACTGTGACTCAGCCACATGGATGACACAGACAAAGGATCTTCAGAATAATGTACCTATAAACCCTGAGGGGACTTCACTGACCACATAAGAAACATATAGTGTATTACATTGATAGATTTTTTGAATATTGAACCATCCTTGTATCCTTGGGATGAACCGTACCTGGTCATGGTATATGATCTTCTTGTTGATTTGCTGTATTCTGTCTGCCAGGATTTTGTTGAGTATTTTTGTGTCTATGTTCATGAGGGAGATTGGCCTGTAGTTCTCCTTTTTGTTGTGTCTTTCCTTGGCTTTGGAATCGGTATTATACTTGCCTCCAGAAATGATTTTGGGAGGACTGTATCCTTTTCAATTTCATTGAAGAGTTTGTGGAGTGTGGGGATTATATATTCTATAAATTTCTTGTAGAATTCAGCTGTGAATCCATCAGGACCTGGACTTTTCTTTGTCGGTAGGCCTTTTATTACGTTTTGTATTTCATTTGCTGTTATCGGTGATTGAGAGTTATTATATCTTCTTGATTCAGGTTTGGTAATTTGTACCTTTTGAGGCATCTGTCCATTTCTTCTGTGTCTTCTATTCTGTGAGTGTAAAGATTCTCGAAGTAACTGTTGATAATCTTCTGAATTTCCGCTGGGTCTGCAGTGATTTCACTGTTTTTATTCCTTATCGCATGTACTTGAATTTTCTTTTGCCTCTATTTGATGAGGTTGGCTAGAGGTTTATCAACTTTATTTAGTCTTTCAAAGAAACAACTTTTTGATTTGTGGATTCTTTGAACTGTTTTCTTCATCTCAGTTGAATTAATTTCTGCTCTAATCTTTATGATGTCTTCCTGTCTTTGCGCTCTTTTCTTCTTCTTTTTTGAGTTGTCAGAGGTGCAACATTAGGGTGATAATTTGTTCTCATTGTTTTCCCAATGTGTGAGTTCATAGCTATGATTTTCCCTCTAAGAACTGCTTTCATGGCATCCCATAAATTCCTGTAAGTTTTGCTTGAATTTTCATTGAATTGTAGATATTGTTGAATTTCTTGTTTAATTTCTTCTGCGACCCATTGATTGCTGAGTAGGGTGTTGTTTAGTTTCCATGAATTTAGTGGGTTTTTCTGGTTTCTTTTGTCATTTATTTCCAGTTTCATTGCACTTGTGGTCAGATAATATGCATAGGATAATTTCTATTTTCTTCCATATACTTATGCATGACCTCTGGACTCATATGTAGTGTATTTTGGAAAATGAGCCATGTGTAGCTGAAAAAAATATGTATTCAGCTGTGGTAGGGTGAAACACTCTTTATGTGTCCACCGGGTCCATTTGTTCCAAGCTCTGGTTCAATTCTGCTGCTTCCTTACTAATTTTTTGTCTGGTTGATCTAACTTTTTCAGGTAAGGGTGTGTTAAGGTCTCCTGTTAAGATTGTGTTCTTAGACATTAGGTTTTTCATGTCCCTTAAGATTTGTCTCACAGAGTTGGGTGGCCTGTGTTCGGTGCATAGATATTCATGAGTGTTACCTCTTGCTCTTGAATTTTTCCCCTGGCCAATATATAGTGGCCTTCTTTGTGTCGTTTGATCATTCTTTGTTTGAAGTTGAGACTGTGTGAGAACTAAATTGCTACTCCTGCTTTTTTCTGAGGTGCTGGGGCATGTAGTATTGTTTTCCATCCTTTGACTTTGAGCCTATGAATGTCCTTTTGAGTTCAGTGAGTTTCTTTTATACAGCATATTGTTGGATTTTGTTTCCTAATCCACTGTGCCAGTCTATTTCTCTTAATTGGAGAATTGAGTCCATTTACATTGATGGTTATAATTGAAATGTGCTGACTTATGTTTGTCATGATATTTACCTGCTGTTGTTTACTCCTTTGTATCCTGTGTTTAATTGTCTGTCCTGTTTGGTGGGTTCCTTCCATTCTCATTCATGGAGTTCTGGTCATTGTGGTCTCTCTCTAGAACATCTCTTCAGCAGCCCATGAAGGGATAGCTTTGTCATCATGAAATTCTTTAGTTGTTCTTTGTCGTGGAAGTATTTCACTTCTCCATCAAACTTGAAAGAGAGTTTTGCAGGGTATAATAGTCTGGGCTGGAATTTGTTTTCGTGTAGGACTTGAAGAACTCTGCTCCATGCTCTCCTTGGCTTCATGCTTTGTGTAGAGAAGTTGGCTATAATTCAGATGGGTTTTCCTTTGAATGTGAGCTGCTTCTTCTCTCTAGCATATTTCAGTATATTACTTTTGTGTTGGATTTCTGAGATCTTAACTATTATTTGTCTTGGTGTGTTTCTACTTGGGTTGAAGTTATTTGGTGTTCTGTATGCTTCGGTGACCTGAATGTTGGATTGTTTCCTCATATTTGGGAAGTTTCCTGTGATTACTTCTCCCTAAATTCTTTTTATGTCATTTGTATTGAGTCCTTCATTGTCGTTGATACCAATTATTCTCTCATTTTTCATCTTGGCATCTTCTTGCAGGTGATGGATTATTTTTTCCTGCATTCTCCTTGTTTTTAAGAGATCCTTTCTCACCTTTTCGCTAGGTGCACCAGCATCTTCAAGATCTGAAACTCTGTCTTCACTTTCACTCAAATGGTTTTGTAGACTCATGATTGCTATTTTTAGTTCTTCTATATCTCTTTGACTGTGTTTCATGTGTTCTATTTCTTTTCTGTATTGCTCATTCAAGGAATCCATCATATTTCTGATCTCCTCAATTTTTTATCCATGTCTTCTTTAGAGGTAGTTATTAATTCTTTTTCTGCTGTGTTTCTTCCAAGTTGGGTTTCCTCTGTATATTTCTGGACTTGTTTCTGTATTTCAGATGCTATGACTTCAAAAAGTTCTTTTTTGATTTCAGAACTTATTTCTGCTTTGAGTTCCTCATGATCTTTCTGCTGTTGTGTCTTTGCCTCAGATTCTGTTAATTCATATATATCTGCTGGAATAGTGCTCTCTGCACTTGTTCTGGGTGAGCATAGTTTTTCCACCCAATGTTTCTGGAATTCATTCTTTATTCCAGATACTATGTATTCAGATATTTCTTTTTTCATTTGGGGAATTACTTCTCATTTTATTTCTTCTATAGCTTTCTGCTGTTGTTCCTTTGCTGCTGTATCTGTTAATTCATTCATTGCAGCTGAGCTAGTGTCCTCTGCCCTCCCTGATGGACTCGAGGTCTGGGATTGCATTTTTCCCCTTCTCCTTGTCATTTTGTATAGCACTGACCTTTGACCTTTGGTGTAGAGCTTTGGTGCAGCTATAACCTTAGCTTGTTATGAGATTCAAGTGCCAGTCTATTAAGTTTGAGATTTTCGAGGTATGCCTATCCTGGATCTAGCTGTTGTGTTCAGTTTCTTTTTTGCTGTAGCTCCTTTGGTTCCCCTCTATTGGTTCCCTGTTCAGGCGCGCATGAACCGAACTGGGATATAGAGCAAGAAATGAACTTGCCCCATCTTAGCTGGCTTTGGGGTGAGGATCTGGAAACTTACTTGGGTCAGCCCTCCTGTGTCAGGCAGGTCGTTCCCCAGGTGGGCGGGCCTGGGCTTTGGTGGGTCTTCTGGGCTCACAAAAGGATAGTGGATGATCTTATTCACCAAGTAGGCTGTACTGGGTTGGCCAGCCTGTGCTGGGTCAGGGTCTACAGGCCGTAACCCAAGAAGGCTGGGAAATGCCCCTCTTGTGCAGTGGGCCTGGAGTCGTCACTCACAGGCCCGGCTGTGCTGGGTTTCGGGTGGTGGCGTGGGACCGGGGATTGCTGAGAAATATCCCTCCGGCGTAGCAGCCTTGGAGTTCTCACTCCAGGCCGACCTGCACTGGGTCTGGGGCTGTGGGGTGGGACCGGTAATCACCTGGAAATGTTTCTCTGGCACAGTGTGCCTGGAGCTCTCACCGGGCCACGGGGGGTGGGGGAGCAGGGAATCCCTCGGAAATGTCTCTTGGGCACGGCGGCACTGGAGTTCTACACTCACTGAAATTTGATGCCCAGAGAATCGGGGAAATTCCCATTTGTTCAGCAGGCTTTAGTGCAGGAGTTCCGGGGAGGTGCTGGTGAGTGGGTCCTGAGGTTTCAGGCCAGTCACTGGCTTGGAGGGCTTTGGGGGCATAGATCCGCGTAGTGCGCGTGGGAAGAAGCCAATGGCTCTCCCTCAGACTCACCACACTCTCACTGATCTGGGAAGCCTGGTGAGTCATGCAAATTCCCACTTGCTGGGAGAGCTTGGGGCGGGATCCAGGACGCCTCTGGAGTCGGCCGCTGTCTGGCTGGTCTCTGGCTGGGCGGTGTGGGCAGGATCGAGTAGGCTACTGGCGTTGGTCTCATTGTCTCGGGGGAGGTCTCTGGGGCTGGGCGGGCGTGGGCGGGATCAAGGAGGATGGCAGAGTCCTGCGCTGTCTCTGACCGGTCTCTGGGGTTGGGCGGGCATGGGTGGGATCATTTAAAATTTAAAACTGATAATATCAACGTACTGAATGTATGTCATGATGGAAATCATTTTTAGTTGGATACAGGACAGTTGTGTTCTTTCCTCAATAGAAGGTATGAAATCTTTTTCTTTTTTTGGCCTTTCCAGCCCATTACCATTTTTTTTTATATTTTGTAAAAAATGATTTAGTCGTTTCAGAACTCATAATCATTGCATCCCTGTTGTCCATTTGATCCATGTGGTTGTGTTTGTTATCTGTAATTACCTTCTGTTTATCCTAGTCTTTCTCACCTTCTTAAGTCTCTCATTTTAATTGTGGTACCTTGTGTGGTAGAATGATCTCAACATTCATTTTTTCTTTATTAATCTTCTAAAAAATTTATTTATGTATTTGCTATAGGGTCTTTCCAGAAGCTTTGACTTATAGTGTTCCTTCTATCTCAGCCTCCCCAGTGCTGGAATTGCCAGTTTGCCACTGCACTGTTTCGGTGGTCAACACAGTTCACCTAGGGCTCTAGGACCAACATAGCATGTGGTACCGGGGATCAAACCCAGGTCCTTGTGCTTTCTAGGCAGGCACTTAAGCCACCCAGCTATCTCCCCAGCCTATTTATTTTTAAAGAGAAATCAAAATGGTAGTAATAATAAAAATTAGAAATGATATAGAATTTCACTAAACAAAATAACATGAATTTGACAGTATTTGTTGTACTGCACAGTATTGTCTTCATATTAGTTGTTGAGATTATCAGATATATGGCTGAAAAATTGGAAAAAGAAAAAAAATAAAGTTTTAAGAAATTAAGAACAGAAAAAATGTGAAAAATAAGGACCAAAAAAATTAAGCATTAACTGCTCCTTTCCATAGACCAGCAGAAATACAGTACAATTATCCAAACCATCCTACTTACATACATGGATACATCTCTTTCCCCTGCTCCCTCTGCTGTCCTTGTCATCTCAGTAATTCCTTCATTTTGAACAGGTTCATTCTCATTTCACAGTATCTATTGTACCCTTCAGATTTTATTTACTCTTTCAGGTTCTTACATTAAGGGGACAATGCGATGTTTACACTTGCAGGTACCCACATTCTTTTTTTTTTTTTTTTTTTTTTTTTGGTACAGAAGATCGAACTCAGGACCTTGCATTAGCCAGGTAGGCACTATGCCACTGATTAATGTGTCCCTACCCACATTAATTCCTCAAGATATGAGCCATTGAGTGCTTCTGCTTCATTTGGGTGGCTGTGATTTTTCTCTTGACTTATGTAGGGTGCCGGGGTATCACTGCATGACAGACATACTCCTTCCTCCTCAATGTATAGTGGCAGCCTGCTTCCGCCTGGGTAGTCAGAATCCAGCACAGCAAACAGTAGAGGATCTTTGTGGGCATGCCACAGGCTGTGAGGAGTCCAGAGTGGTCTGATTGGCATTGAATTTCCAGTTCACTGAGCTATTTCCTTTGGTATAAGCACTTTTCATTTAGCTTAGGTCTGCCTTCATTAATGTTTCCTTGTTTCATAGTCTAAACTTACAGACTATAGTCTAAACATACTTATTTTGTTAAATTTATAACTAAGTATTTTATGTTTTAGTGTATTTATAAATTGGGCTTATAAAAATATTCTAACTTTCATTATTTGTTGCTAGTGTTAAGTATGATTAAGTTTTATATATTCTTCTATCTTTCAACAACCTTCCTAAACCCATTACTTCTATTCTTTTATATTTATGTGATGCATACATACTTATATATACATATTTATTTAATTTTCCAATGTAAATGTGTATGTTGCCAGGGAATATATGTTTGTTTGCTTTTTATATCATTTTCTTGACTTGTTGTACCAGTTAAGATCTTTGGTACAGTGTTGAACAACAGGAAGAGAGTGCATATCCTTATCAGCCTCCACTTTAGGGAAGAAACCATTCTAGTTTTCATCATAAAGTAAGATGTTAACTGTAGGATTTCTGTAAATGCCATTTGTCAAGTTGAGAAAGTCTCTTATAATATTAGTTTGCTAAAAATTACCATGAATAGGTTTTGAATTTGTAAATGTCTTTTCTGCATCTATAGAGATAATGCAGAATTTTTCCTATTGAAAGGGTGAATGAGGTGTAGTTTCAAAATATTGAACTTGCTTTCCACTCCCAGGAAGAGTCCCACTTTGTCATGGTGAACTGTTTTCAGATGTTGCTTGATTTGATTACCAGCATGGTGGACTGACAACTGGCAGCCAATTTGTGATAACCAGTTTAACTGAACCAGCATGGTGCTAAGTGTGGGAGGTCCACCTGAGGATTGTTGTCAGTAGCATGAGAGGCAGAACCAGAGAAGTTTAGAAGCTGTAAGGAGCCTGTTCACAAAGCTGTTTAGAGCTGTTTGGAGCCATTTGCAAGCTGTTGGGAGGTTGTAGGGAACTGTTGATTCTCCTAGAGGAGCTTGTCATGCTAGTTTTCCTGATGAACTTGGCTGTTTTCAGTGTTGAAGGAGCTCCAGAACTTGTTGTCACTAAGAATGTCTACATTTCACTTTGGAGAACTCTAGTCCTCTCAGTCTACTGGAGAAATTTGTCACATTGGCTTTCCTGAAGGGAACTCAGTTTTCTCATCACCAGAGGAGCTCAGGACCTCATTGTTGCTGAGGATGGCTGAGCTTCACTTTGGGGGAGCTCTTCTTCAGCTTCTCACTTTGAACAAGGCTTCCTGGTTCCAGTTCAAATCCTTCAGCTTGCAGCACAGGTCCTTCATCCCAGTCTACAGACTTTCTAGCTACCATTCCTGACTGTACAGCCTTCCCAGTGCAGATCCTTCAAACAGGGCTGCAAGAGACCTTGTTATAGCCTCCATTGACTCCTGGGGGCATTACTGTGAGATGTCGGTTTTCAGCTGGATGCACACAGGACATTGTCATGAAATCCTGACCATGAACTGGATTCTTTGGTTCTGAGTGTACAGACAGATTTCTTACATTCTTTGTATATAATTCCTTGAGTGATTACATATAAAATCTTATAATTAAGTGTCCTATGCTGTATGTTCTCCTTGTAAACCCCAAACTAGAGAAGCTAGTATTTATCTGAGGATTTTTTTGCACTCGTATATTCATGATACATATGTTTTGTTTTCCTTTTTTTCTTGCCATTTTTTTAGTATCTTTTTCTGTTTTTAGTGCAGGATAATGCTGCTATCACAAAATTAGTTGGAATGTGTTCCCTCCTATGTTGTATTCTAGAAGAGATTACATAGCAGTGGTGGGAACCTACAGTATGTGTACCACAGTGGGCTGTTTGTATCATTGAAAGCTCTAAAAGAGTTGCCATCATGGTTCCTATAGAATTGGTATTGTTACTTCCTTGAGTGTTTGGTGGAATGCATCAGTGAAGTCATCTGGGGCTGGAATTTGTTCATGTTTTTGAGTACATAATTTTGTTAATTTCCTAGAGTTTTCCTAACAAAGTGTTTCATACTAGGTGGTTTGAATAACAACAATTTATCCTTGTCTTCTTACTTTTCTCTCACCGTTGGGATAAAAAATACCCAACACTCAGACTAAAGGAAGGAAAGGTTTATTTAGCTCATAGTTTGTGGAGATTTCCATCTGTATTTGGCTGGCTCCAAGGGAGAATGGCATAATGACAGAGGGAACAGTTCCTGGTAAAGGAAAACAGCAAAAGCAAAAAGAGCAGAAAGGGAGGAAAGCAGAGAGCAAGCCTCTTTCCCTCTTTCATACTGTACGCAAGCCAGGGCAGGTGTAGCACTCACACCATAATCCCAGCATTGGACCATGAATCAATCATAAACTAGATGTCTGCATGGGGCTTCCAGGGGACATCTAGACACAAACTATAACAATCACCAAGTAGTATTTTGTTGAGAATGCTTGTATTTATGTTTCTCAGGGATGCTGATTTATTATTGACTTTTCTTATCTTCCGGTTTTGAAGTAAAAAAATTCTGCCCTTGGAGAATGACTTAGGAACAGTTCTCTGCTTACCAGTTTTTAAAATATTTTGAGAATTCATGTTTTTCCTTAAAAGTTTGGTAAAATTGAATAACGAAACTATCTCTTGTGAGCTTTTCTTTGTTAGGAGCCTTTAAATCATAGTTTCGATGTCTACATTGTTCAGTTTTGGTGTTCAGAAATATGAGGTGTGATCCAAATATATGGTGAGTACTTAATTTTTAAAAAATGTGTTAAAGTGAAAGATACATTGCCATTAATTGTCCTCTGAATGCTCTTCCTTGCTCCTGGAAGTCCTCCTTCATGTCGTTCTGCAGTGTGATCAAAGACGCTGGGAATGCTGCTGCTACATGCCACTTAATGGAAGTGATTTTCTGTAAATACCACAGTATGTCCTTAAAAAAAGTATTCTCTTTCAGAGTGACAAACTCTACTTTTAGAAAAACTTCTTTGGACTCTTTAAGTAGTCAAATAACTGTGTCTTTAATAAGAAAAAAATCCCAGCAAAGATATAAAGTTTCCCCTCACATTCATATAAGGCACTTATAAATGTGAATTTTTCTTTTTCTTAGATAAACAAAAAATTGTTTCTGAAGAAGAGCTAGCTCAGTTGACTCAGATTCAACCACGGATTTTCAATTTTGATAAGCAATCAGCCTTTAAGGATTATCTGAAAATTCTTGAGAAAAAAGGAGTATATGGTATCACTCAGGAGTTTGGGGTAAATATATTCATCTTAGCAGTCTATATATGATTTAATTTTCTTTATAATAATCATTGCTTTTGTTTTTAAATACTGTACACATTGTTTTTATTTTAAATACTGTGTTTTATAAGGTAAACTATTAAGTTTGTAATATAAACTTTCAGAAAGATTGTTGGATTCAACCTTCACTTCTTCACAAAAAAGGAATATCTTTGTTTTTAAGCATTTCATATGTAAGTTTTGAGCTACAATCACTTGACAGCTTTCTGTTTTGGGGATTTTATGGTATAGATAAATAATGCTTTAGAACAAAGACATTACCCTGTGTGTGTAATATGTAGTAAGTTTTCCCAGGGTGTTATACACATATGTGCCTACCTATAAATATACCATAAGTTAAATATGGCAGTTATATGGTTCCTGAATTTTCTTTTTTTTAGATCATATATTTTCATGGGCTTTTTTCCTAATATTTTTACTATTTTTTAATCATCTGAATCTTTAATTCAGCTAGAATTTACTTTAACAAGGTGTTTGGTAGAGACCAGCATTATTTATCTATCTAGTTGTTCTAAGACTCTCCTTATCTTCTCTTTAGTGAAAGATGCTGCTACTTTTAGCACATACTAAAACCACACACACACACACACACACACACATATGTATATATATGTATATATATTTTGTACTTTACAGGGTGTTCAGGGTCTCACTACTAGATTGGACTTGTAGTGATCTATCTTAATATTGCCTCCCAAGGGCTGGGATTATAGGTGCACACCGCCATGCTCAGTCTCAGTTGCCATCTCAGCACTCCCCTAGAGCGGGGCTGGCACAGCAGGCCTGGGGATCAAACCCCTGAGCTATTTGGCTGGCCTGAAAAATATTTTTTAATTTATTCTTAGACTTTGTTGATTTCCTATATCTTCTACAAGGTACAGATTCTAACCTTCTAATTAGTGTAACCTTTTTCTTGTATTTTCATTTTCTTTTTTTTTCTTCCTGGAACTGGGGATTAAACTCAGGCCCTTGCACTTGCCAGGCAAGTTGTCATGTGTTTAGCACAGACACAAAATAAGTGGAATCTTATCTTGGTATATGCTATACTTTATTTAAGCATTTAGTATGGACACAAAATAAGTGGGAGATACTAAGTCCTGCTCTACTAGAATGTCTGTGGGCAACATGGGCCTTTAATAAGTGCTCCTGCGGAGATAGCTCAGCAGCATAAGTGAGCTATACTCTACTGAGCTATTTCCCTGGCCTTTTGTATTTTATTCATTACTCTTCCTTTATGAAATTTTTCAGGTTTTTCATAAAGATTTTTATGGGTTAATTTTAGAACTGTTTATTCGAGTGAGTGCTGGACTGTGTTGGATTGTGTCGTCAAGTGCAGACACCTAAATTGGTTGAATGACAATGGAGTACCCATCTTTGAACACTACAAATTGGATGGTATTGTCCGGCTTAAAACCTTCACAAACTCCTTCTTTCCCATGGCAATTATTGTTAGCACTTCTTTCTTTATTTTTTTGTTTTTGTACTAAGGATCAAATTCAGGATCTTGTGCTTGTCAGGCAGGCTGATCTATCTCCCCAGGAGCACTTCCTTAAAGGCCCATGTTGCCCACAGACATTCTAGTAGAGCAGGACTTAGTACCTCCCACTTATTTTGTGTCTATACTAAATGCTTAAATAAAGTATAGCATATACCAGGGTAAGATCCCACTTATTTTGTGTCTGTACTAAACACATAACAACACATTTCCTGTCATTATCCTCTAAACAATAAAGTATAATAACTATGTATCATTGATATTGCGTTAGGTATTAAAAGTAATCAAGAAATAACTTAAAGTATATAAGATATGCAAATTGTGAGGGACTTGAATAGCCATAAATTTTGGGATACACAGGAGTACTGGAACCAATTTTGTGAAGGCATGGAGGCACAATCATTTACGAAACTATGTCTTTTCTACTTTAGCCTTGATTCCATTCCATGGTACCCACTGCTTTCCTAAGAGGACATGTTTGCCTTCTTGGCTCCTACCTGGAATAACATTCTGTCACTCACCATTCCTCTTTCTTTCTTTCTCTCTCTCTCTCTCTCTCTCTCTCTCTCTCTCTCTCTCTCTCTCTCTCTCTCTCTCTCTCTCTCTCTCTCTCTCTCTCTCTCTCTCTCTCTCTCTCTCTCTCACACACACACACACACACACTTTCTTCCACATGAATAACTTCCAATAACTCACCAAGCCCAGTTCGAATGCTACTTCCTTTGAAGAAATTTTCTGCATTTACCATCAGTCATAGTCTGGTGCTGTCATTAATACAAGGATTCTGTTGGTGACATGCTACCTGATTGTATCCTCTCTGCTTTCTTCTTAAGGATGAGGTTATTTTCTGGTTTATCTTTATGTTGTAGCTCATAGACTGGAGCCAGTTGTAGACTAAATGCTCAATACATGTCTACTGAATTTTCACTTAGTGAAAAAATCTTTTGAAAGAGGGAATTCTTTAATTGGTGTCCTATCTATAGTTTCTTCAAGGAGTAAATTATAACATTTTGTAACATTTTGGTCTATGTGCTTTTGTCACAGTTACTTTGTCATTTTTGTTTATGAGACTGACGCCCTGTCTACTGCGCTAAGGAGGCAGGTTCATTTTTGTTTATGAAATGTTAGTTATAATTAGTTCCTAAGAAGTGAAGGATCTAATTAGAGATTAATGTCTCTAATTTTATATAGTACTTTTATATGAAGTTTTAATTTCTCTTTATTATGCAATACTAAATGTTATATAGGGATTTATAAGCACTAAGCAAAGTCAAGTCTTTTTTTCTTTCAGCTATAGTAACTCATATATACATATATATATATATATATATATATATACATCTATATATAATGTTTTTTTAACTTTTTAAAGGATTTAGAACATGGGAAGAGTAAGTCTGGCGAGTGCAAGTCTGGAAATGAACCATGTAACAGACAAAAGAACAGATACCGAGATATCATTCCATGTAAGCTAAAAATGGTTTTGATTAATTTAATATTTATATTTGGGGAAAAAGCATGGTTTTCTGATGTGACATTCTCACCTGTAACCATGGCAGTAGTGGCTTGTGGTTGGTGGCCTACATATTATAGGATAGATGCTAGAATATGGTAAGGGTCCAGTCCTCTAGTCCTGGTACTTTTCCCAAGCACTGTCACAAAGTTATTTAAGCAGTACTTCAACCTTGCACTTATGCATCTCTCCTCCTCCAACCATGAGCCATTTAAAACAGAGTTCAGTAGTCTGAGTGTCTGCCACATTTGGTGTCTTTCTCTTGATCACCTTTCCTAACTGTTTTGTTTAGTCACACAAATGCAATGGGGCTATTTATATTCTTTGTTCAGTATAGGAAAGCCATCTGTCTGTTCCCCAGTAAGAGGCTCTTTTTTTATTGTCTTCAAAAGGCCCTACTGTTGTTTCCTGTGTTGGGTGGAGGGCACTGACATGCACTGTGCACCCCATCCCACCCAATTCCCCACAGGATGTACACATCCATCTCAGCTATCCAAAGAGCAGAAACAAAAATGGAATTTTAATATTTGGTAAGAAATATCATTCTATAATTCATGTTGCTTTCCAAGTAAAAGTTTTTCCAAACTGAGTTTATTTATTATTTTTCTGCATTTAACTTGATCTTACCTTGGTATATGCTATACTTTATTTAAGCATCTACTTGCTCAGGATGGAAAATTTTGGGTAATTTGTAATATCCAAAAACTGTATGCAAGTTCCTTTGGTCCTATCTCTTTACTGTCTCTGGAATCCTACTTCACCTCTCTATTCCCATTACTGGCAAGCTAGACCAGCCCCATTGCATCTTTTGCCTGGTTTCTGCCTTCTTCACTGTCTTCCTTACTCATCCATTCACAGCAACTACTAAAATGGTTTTCCAAAAGGGCAGATTAGAGCCTGCTGTTCTTGTATATATCTTCCCCACTTTCTGTTACTGCTCTAATCTCAAATCTTTACTACTGCTTCTTTTGGTTTCCAGAGTTCATCACCTTTTTTTCACCCTTTTTGTGAACCTATTGTTTGTACAAGAACTATTCATTCTCTCTTCTTTGCGGTAGTAATTCTTGCTGTCTTTCATTGGTAGCTGAACTTGACCTTTTTAGCTTTCCTGAAACCTAGATTTGATATTCCTCTAATAGTCTCCCAGTATCTTGAGACCACCCTCTACAAGTACATAGCAAACTATACTTCAGTTATTGTCGTTGTTGTTTCTCCTATAAGGACAGTGACTGCCATCATTGGATTACTGTCTCTATTTTTGGTTGGTTTATTGAGAGTGAAATAATTTTATGATTGTAAAAATGATGAGTATCATTCCAAGCATGGTTAAAATAACTTATTGTGCTGATTTCTATAGGAGAGTGTGGAGAAGTACAGACACAATGCATAGTAAGAGATCAAAGGTCTGACATAATTTCTATCTATACAGGTACAACTAGTCTTTGAGGAGACAAAAGGAAATGGACCTTTTAAATGATCCTTTCAGGATTATAAAAGCTCATTTTAAGATATAGAAGACAGGTATTATATTGGTGCACTTTCTCATTTCTGGAAAAAATACCTAACTTCCACCACTTAAATAAGAAGTGTACTTGACTCTCAGTTTCAGATAATTTAGTCCATGATAGACTGGCTGCAAAAAAATACCATGGCTATATACCATGAAGGATTTATTTTAAGGAACTGGATGGTGTGTTTGAAGGTGCAGGTGAGCCTAGCTTGTCCTACAGATTTCAGACACACTCCTACCCTCAACCACATGATCCAGTTCCTTAAATTCTTCACAGTTTATAGACTTAGCTTTTTGATTCAGTTTCTCTTGATAACCATTTATAATGCAGATTATGGTACTGAGAATGGCTCTAGGAGAACATAATCAGTTTTACGAAATGGTTCTCTGATAAGATGTGAAGGTATATATTAACTTTCCAGTTAATGCAATGTGGAAATGGAGATAACATATAGTCAGGTTCCTTTGGATCATGTTTTGGGGCAGGGAGCAAACTAGTAAGCACAATGAAATTGGCTAGTCATCCTCACTGTGCTGAGCAAAGAATGGAAAGAATAGTGTCAGAGGTTTTATTTCCAGCTCAAAAACCATGGAAATTACCTGAAAGTTTCTCTTTTTGTTCTGAAAGATACCTTTATGATCTATAGCTACAAGGCTGATACTGCTGAAAACCAAACCCATAGTCTCAGTTTGAGAATGGCTTAACTGTAAATAGATAAGAATTCAACCTTTCAGGGTGTCTGCTATTAAAATGAGGGCATTGGTAGGGGAAGAAATAGTATCTTAAAAGCTGGAGCACAAATCTGAGAAGAGCCTGGTGAAGCAGGAAACTTTTGACTCTGATGAGTCTATTTTACCAATAGAAGCAACTACTCCATATCTAGCAGATTACTTTACCTGAGGAAATATTTGTTGATTTCTGTGGTGGATTAATTAATGGCCAACTTGTAACACTCAGGTTAACTGAATTAGTATGCTTTTGAGTATGGAAGGACCACCTGATGATTGTTGCCAATAACATAAAAGAACTGGAGGGGAAATTTAGGTATGCTGTTGATTCTCCTGGAGAAGCTTGTCATGCTGGCTTTCCTGATATGAACTCAGCTTTTGTCATTGGCAGAGGAACTTGGGTCCTCACTGCCATGGAGGATGGCTGCATTTCTCTTTGGGGTAGCACTGGTCCTTACCTTGAGTGTTGCTTCCCAGCCCTAGTGCAGATCCCTCAGATCCTTCATCCTGCTGGCACAAACTTTCTAGCTTCTACTACTGACCTTTGGGCTTTCCACTGCAGAATAGAGACTTGCATGAGACACTGTCTTGTGCTGTAGACCTCCAACTGGACTTGTGGGAGACATTGCCATGGGTTCTAGGTTTTCAGCTAGGGGATCCAGGCCCTTACCAGGGTTCTTTGGAACTCCAGTACATGGATAGTTCTCCTGCAGTCCTCTGCATATGAGTTTTTGAGTGAATATTAGAAAATAATCCTATGAATTATCTGTCTTGTATCAAATCTATTTCCTTATAGACCTTGACTGCAGCATCTTCCCTGGACTTGTTGCCTTGCAGAACAATGTTCATCCTTCCTGGGACTAACACAGCCACTGTTTCTTCCCTCATTGCTTGTATACTTATAATTAGATACAAATTAGATCCTTTGGGCCCTGAAAGGTAAGGTACAAAGTGTAACTCATGAGGAGGCATGCCACACTTGAAAGGAACTACATGCATATTCCAATGTAGAGAACATTTGTGGGAATGGAATGTTCAGGGTATGAGATAGTAGTAAAAGAAACATAATGTTGAGTCAGGCTAAATTTATTGATATGGGAGCCTAGGCCCAGCATGAGTGATACTGCCCGGGGCCTGCGAGGCCCTCATTCGACCCAGGCCTAGCATGTGACTGTGACTGCCTGGGGCCCGCCACATCTTCATTCTACTCAAGAGCTCATGCCTGACATGTGAGTGGAATTTCCTCCATCAGACAGGCCTGGTGTGGAACCCTGCAGTGGTACTCCATGAAGGGAGGCTAGAGGCAGCACCCCCCAAGCTGATCTAGGAGAAGAACATCTTACAAGAGTAGCACAGAGGGTTCACCAAGGGCTGCAGCAGGAAGAAGTGAAGCTCAACAGCCAGACCTAAGCCACACCCACCTGGATGAATTTGAACGTGGTAGATCTGGACCTGGTGCTAAGGTAATTACTCTGTCAAAGTTCCACACCAAAAGTCAAAAGACAGCACTATGCAAAATGACAAAGAGAAGGAGCAAAATGCATTCTCAGGCCCTGAGCCCACCCAGAACAAAGGCAAAAGTCAATGGCATAGAAGAAATTAGAAATAACATAGCTGAAATCTCTGAATTAATAGTGTCTGAAGTAAAGAAACAACTGCAGAAAGGTATAGAGGAAATTGGATCAGAAATTATTTCTGAAATAAAAAAAGAAATAACTATAATGAAAGTAATACTAAGTGCTTCCAAACATGGCACTGATAATAAAATAGAGGAGAATAGAAAAATGATGGAATCCTTGAATGAGTAATATAGAAAAGAAATAGAATGCATGAAGCAGATTCCAAGTGCTATACAGGAAATTAAAACCTCAATCACAATCTGGCAAAACCGTTTAAATGAAAGTGAAAATAGACGTTCAGACCTTGAAGACATCATTGTAGCTAGTGAAAAAGTTCTCTTAAAAACAAC
Source organism: Ctenomys sociabilis (assembly GCA_004027165.1). Lineage (NCBI taxonomy): Eukaryota > Metazoa > Chordata > Mammalia > Rodentia > Ctenomyidae > Ctenomys > Ctenomys sociabilis. The sequence goes on from PVKA01006323.1 coordinate 83,109, forward strand.
TAGAATGCAGGAAAAAATAATTCAACATCTATAAGACAATGCAAAGATGAAGTAAGATTAATAGGCATCAATAAGAAAAGAGTCAATACAAATGATATAAAAAGAATATGGGCAGATGTAATAGCAGAAAACTTTCCAAATATTGGGAAACAACCTAACATTCAGGCAATCAAAGCATATAGAACTCCAAATAACATCAACATATAATAATCAGACATATAATAATCAGGATCCCAGAACTTCAGCACAGGAGCAGTATTCCAAAAGCCACTAGAGAAAAGAAATATCACATTTAAAGAAAAACCCTTTAGAATAATGGCAGATTTCTCTTCACAAACCATCAAGTCAAGAAGAGTATGGAGCAAAGTACTACAAGTCTTTATTTTATTGAGAAACAAATAGCAATGAGATAGTTTCAAAACAGATTAGTAGGACAGTTTCAATAATTAATACATTGCAAATTGTTGTCTTCATAGTGGTAATTCATAGTACAAGATGCAGACATGATATCCTCTCCAAACACTCTAAAGTACTACAAGTCTTGCAAGAAAACAATTCCAATCCAGCTGGTATATCCTGAAAAACTCTCAAGTATAATGGAGAAATGAAATACTTCCATAACAAAGAACAACTAAAGAATTTTATGATGACAAAGCCAACCCTACACAGACTACTAAAGATACGTTAGAGAGGGGTCAAAATGACCACAACTCCATGAATGAGAATGTAAAGAACCCACAAAATAGGGCAAACAAACACAGGAGAAAAAGCAGTCTTTCAATTATTCCTCTGTATACAGCAGCAAAATATTTCCAACACCATACTCTACAAATGAACTTCTCCTGCATCCTATGGGGCTTGATTCTATCTGAGTATACATGTAGATATCAAGGCAATAGCAGTAGCTCAGTCCCACAAGTGATAGCTGGCCGCCAGTAAGCATCATGGATAGTGTCCATGTCTATTACATACTAGTCCTTTGTGCAATATCCTATCCCCAAACTGTTAGAAGTGCTAGCCATATATTTGCCATTCCAGTATTTATGTTATGTTTTATTCTTAGTAATTATTATCATGAAAACTTAAAATGTTTTGAAATATTCAATTTTTAATTAATATTTAATTCATTGTCTGAATATTGTTTAATCTTTAACTATTGTTTTAAGATTTATACTGTATCTTTGATTTACAATACTTATAAGAGATGGTATGATATTTTCTCCTAGTATTAGAAAGTTAAAAAAGTATATTTCATTTTCGATTGACTTTATATTACTTTTTCCTTATTTTCACACACAC